>JAQFZW010001662.1:0-24266 GCA_034687055.1 Heteromurus nitidus
CCGTCAGAGTTGCAAATGTCATAATTTGCGGGGCTCACAGCCAAGATGATGGCATTCTTCTCGGATATGTATTTTCGACTTAATCCAAAAATCAGGTTTTCAAGGTCGGACGGTTCCCCGGCGGATGTAAGCTGTACCAACACAAAATACAAACACAAACATGAATTGGTGATGAGATGCTATTTGCATCACAGTTGTATAGTGGATGGCTTACACGTTTAATTCCCGGTAAATCTACAACCGTTAGTGTAACGACATCGGGGGAATACACTCGAAGGATTATCGGAGTATCTACGATTGCCCCATCAAATCTGTTCATCAACTTAGAAATCTTCTCCCGGACAATATCATGGTCCTTAATTTTGCCTGCGTCAGGGTCATCCTCAAATTCAATACCTTCCTGATCAGGATCAGTTGTGGTGATTAACTGAACAATAATTGGGCATTTTGTGACCGTCCCGGACCCTCGGGGAAGAATGGAGAATCCAACTAGACCATCCAGCACCGAACTTTTTCCAGAGCTCTGCATGAATATGAAATTTTATTTGGCTATTTGTAGAACACAAACTGACACCCGGACACCGAAAAGCATACAACTTAAATGTAAATTTGTGTAATTGTCACCTGAGCCCCAACAACTACAATTTGAGGTAACTCAATCTTTCCTTGATATCCAGTTATCTTGAAATGCCGTTGCAATTTATTAATGAGTTCAATTACAACTCCGGAATCATCCATGGCTTTGGCTGTTGAGAGTCCTAGATTTTAAGAATTTTTGAATTATGATTCTGGGGGAGTATCGGAGAATTTTCAAGCTACTTTTTGCGAAGAAGATGCCGAAATTGTTTTAGGTTTGCTTTTTACATCCGTGATCACCGGTTGCTCGCGCTCAAATGGTAATATGGTTGCATCATTACGCAGATGAACTCATCTTGCCGATATCATTTTCTGTGATAAACTGAACGTTGTGAACAAAACGTTTTTTGCAATCAAGTCAGTATTTGCCATGTAATATGGTGAAGCTTGGAAATGCATTTACATCATTATTCAGTATTTACATAAATATATACATATAGGCATTAGTTTTGTAGCCATATATAATCCTTGCTATATCACAAAAGCAATTTTTCCAACTCCCGAGCAGGGGTTTTAGATTTAGATATAGTAAAAGCTCCAGACGAGGAAAAGCAATGCAAAAAAGCAATTCGTCAAACATTTTTATCACTAAAACGCGACGCTTTGTACCATTTTACCTGTAGTGATTGTCTACACTCCACTCGATTCCAGCCTCCCGACATTTCCTTTCAAATGGAACTTGATCTGACTTGATACTCTGATAGCCACAGATTTCAGTTGCATTATCAGGCTGTTGGTTCGTGTAGATTGATAGTTGAATATGATATGAATTAATTAAAGCCATGACGAGTGACACACGTATAGGTGACTTTTTATCCAAATGCATTCCATAAACATAATTTGCGTAGCTGAAATTGTTTGTCTTTGTCTCCCATTCGTGATTTGCTGACTCACTGCCCTGACGAAAAACAAATCATTGTCGAAAATTTGAAAATTGTCATCACATCTTGAACGAAAATCCGATTATCAGCATATACTATACTGCTTACGATTAGTGCTTAATTCATACATCTGACAGAAATTATGCATTACATTTCATTTCCTCTTCTCAATAAGAAGCTCAATGCTAGTAATAAAGCCTATATAATAATTGATGACTTTAGTTCTTCTTTTACTCAGCACCCTTCGCATTCACGATTATTAACATAAAATCTTAATGTGCATTTCTGTATGGAGTGCAGAAATGCTGAATTGTTGCTGGTAAGTTGGTTAGTTGCTTTATTGGAACGAGTTGCAAATTTGCGATATGTACGCATGACCATGATAAAAGCTTTCTGCTGGCACTAATCGTAAGACAGGTTTAACGAAGACGCTGGTGAGTACAGTAAAAGGCAGACATTGACATTTTGAGTTTATTCCAGTTCCAAGACAAAATAGAATAATAGAAATAGAATATGGAAAAAATGTTATAGACATGAGATAGAATACAAAACAGAGTATACAACAACCTTTAGAGCCAAGAAGAGTCTTTCGTTTAGTTCATATAATTAAATTAGTCATCTATAAATCCACAAAACACGAGTTGACATTAGGAGACCAAGGCAAAGGTACATATCGCCTTGTTATTTATAGTTTTAAAAAGGCCAGACGTTGACTACCAGAAAAGAAAGCAAGATTTATACACTAGGGGGTGAATCATGAAACTTTTAATCCAGGTTTAAGACCACTCGGTACCAGTCATAAGTCAGGCTTAAACCTGGATTAAAAGTTTAATGATTCGCACCTAGATGCTATAAAAAGAAATATATTTGAAGGAAAAATCATGGAAAATGAATTCATCTGCAAACACGAAGCCCATTAGGATCTTTAGTAGAATGAATTTTCGCCGTGCAATTCTTCTTCTTCAGATTCAAATTGATCAGAATCAGGATCAGAGTAGCTGCTTTCTTGGTCCTCGTTGTACTGAAGCACAAAGAAGGAAAACGGTAGTACTTATATTTTACAATTGTTAGTTTAGAAACAGGTCCCACGTAAACTAAGCATTTTTAGTTTTAACAATGTTATTGTACTATGCAGAATAATTAATGCTCTAGTTCTACATATTACAGTTCATACTAGACGTATGCTTCCTATCACCATATAATAGGTGATAGGAATATGGATATGGAAATTATACTTTTCGAGGGACATACTTTTACCTAAAAAATGAGTTTTACATTAATTTAAACATCAGTTCTTGTACTTACGTGGAAAATTTCCTTGATTTCCGCAATAATCTCCCTCAAATCCTAGAGCATAGACAAAATAGATAAAAGGTCACACTGAGTATCTTACAATTTTGGCCTATGAATGCCTTTCACGTGAGAATTTGTTGAAAGCTCGCAACTTACCTTCTGGAACTGAACGTCTCGTTCACGTTTCTCGCTAAGATTTTCAGGTAAAGTTGCTAACTGCTCGAACTGGTCCAGTACCTTCATTCTCTGAAATTACAAAGATTAATCATATCAGCAAATAATATCGAAATCATATATAGACTGCATAACCATGTTATTCACAGATATTTGCTTTACTAGTTCTTCAGCAAGCTTGCCTTCCCAAGAAAACTGAGTGATAAGTCGATCAGCAACCAGTTTTGGAATGAAATCTTTAGTATGGGACTTTATCAGGTCGAAGTAGCTCTGAACCATTTGCTTGATCAGTTTGATGGTAGTGGGATTCTTGTACCTTGAAAACAAACGACTAAATTCGCCCCCGTTGGTTATTATGGATTTGGCCTTGCTCGAAGGCGGAAGACTGGTCTGAACTAATGGTAGCTTATCGATAGGGTCCATATGTGCTGAATCGTCCTCGTCATCTGAAGAATTTGGGTGCAGATTTTTTTCTAACTTCCTCCTCAGATCTGTCATCTGTTTTAAGAACGCCTGATCAAGTGAAAACACAATACTCGACTGGACTCGAATATAATCGACAACTTGTTGTTTCACTTCCTCCAGCCTACTGTTAAGCATTGCATGAACAACAGACATGATCTCCTTCCTTAACTCAGGGAAGTATTCAAAAGAGCAACGTTGATCACTCAAGTTTCGGATGGCAATTTTCAAAATTTGTTCGTGAACATCTTCAGCGCATTTCACGGCCGGCTTCTCAATGTGTTCCACTTGATCTACAGCAAGTTTCTTGAAAACAGCCTACAAATATTTACAATAATATATTATAGCAATTCCGTCGGCGGAGAGTAGGCGTTGTACCATTCCTATGTAATAACCTATAAGTACCTCAGGATACACAAACATGGAGTCGTAGGATCCGCTATTTCGGAATGCTGTTTGAATCATCTTGTCCGTAATGGATGATGCCGAAGCTTTTCCAGCGTCTTCCATTCCTTTTGCAAATCTCCGTTCGAAAATGTCCTTGATCGCGATTCCTCCGTAGAGGTGCTTGTATTCTGGTCTCCGGGATGATCCTTCAACTTCTGTACGCATGTTGGTCTCGAACCGATAAATAATCAAGTTAACAAACGCATACTTGTTGGTTTTGGTCGAAACGTCAGGGATTGATGCCAAACGCTTCTCGCAGTCTCCAAGTAAATCCTCGAATTTATACTAAAGGGCAGATTTTTACAAAAGTTATAAACAAATCAATTTGTAATTTTGCAAAGGTCGCAACGTTCTGCTGATTACGATTACGAACGAAGTAAGGACAGCTTGAATGAGAATTATTGTCATTGCATCACTTACCAGAATTTCAGGAAGGCATTTTCGAATATGATTTACGAGCAAATCATGTAGACGCTTTCGCAGAAAAGGCACGCCATTTATGTGAGCCAAGTCGGAGTAGTTTTCATTTAGAAATTTCTTCTCCTTCTCCAACTGATCTTCAACGCTTAGGTTGTTATCAACATCCTTCTGAGACCGATTGACGAGGCCAATCATACCCAACTTCACCTGAACGTCCTTGGATGTTCCTGTCAGCAATTCCCTTGCGTCCGTTCCTTCGTCCATGAGATCCAATTTGGTTAAAACGCCAATGGTTCGGTCACCGTCCGGATCAGCTTCCTTGGCAAGCAATAAACCGTCAGAGTTACAAATGTCATAGTTTGCGGGGCTGACAGCCAAGATGATGGCATTCTTTTCGGATATGTACTTCCGGCTTAAATTGAATATCAGGGACTCCAGGTCTGAAGGTTCTCCTGATGATGTCAGCTAAAGTAAATATATGAAATACAATTTCAGTTGTACAATTGTGCATGACACATATTGCATTAATTTCCGTTAGAAAAAAAGAAACTCACTCGTTTAATTCCTGGCAAATCTACAACGGTTAGTGTAACGACATCCTGTGAGTAGACTCGAATGATAATGGGAGTGTCCACGATTGCCCCACCAGCCTTATTCATCAACCTAAAAATCTTCTCCCGGACTGCATCATGATCCTTGATTCTGCCTTCGTCTTCCGTGTCGCCCTCAAATTCAATACCTTCTTGATCTGGATCAGGCGTAGTGATTAGTTGAACAATAATTGGACATTTTGTAACGGTCCCGGACCCTCGGGGAAGAATGGAGAAGCCAACAAGCCCATCAAGCACCGAACTTTTCCCAGAACTCTGCATTCCATAAAATGCATGCGATAAAGTTACGCGATCAAAGGCGATCGTGACATGTTGCCGTTTATCACTGGTATCATTAAACTGATTTGTTCCAAGTTTACTGATAATTGCGGGTTGGTCACTCCAATCACCGTCATAAATTTAACAATCGTTCCTTCAAATCCTTACCTGAGCTCCAACGACCACAATTTGAGGTAGTTCAATTTTTCCACGATATCCCGCTGTCTTAAAATGGCTCTGCAACTTGTTTATTAGCTCTATTACAACCCTTGAACTATCCATGATTTTGAAACGAGGTTCAGTACGCCTTCTTCAACAAAATTCAATTTCAAATATGGATTTAAAATTTGATATGACCGTTAAGCGGTGATTATTTAAAATATGTGTAATTTTGGCTTTGAAAGTCACTCGCTGAATGTGAAGGTAAAACAAACTGAAGAATGCAATTGTTGTGCCGTTAAAATGCTTAGTGGTATTGATGATGAGGTGTGCTGGAATGGACCCTCGTTTGTTATAGTCGTTATAGATTAGCAGCATTCGCATGTTGGGGATGTAAATGTTCGCACAATAAATAGTCGATCAATTCATTGTAAGAATTCGTGTAAAGTGGACGGACGCAGCTTTATTGATTCAATTGTCTCATGAAAGATAAATCAAAAACTTGATTCACAAAACTCCATTCAGTTTTTGAGCTCAATACTCATAAAACGGAAACACGTGGCAGCGAGATCAAGAGCTCTGCACGACAACTCTATTTCAGAGTCCTGTCTTGCATTGGAAAATCGAAAATCAGATATATTTTTTGAACTTTTTCCTCTTCGCCGAATAGAAAAGTGGAATACTATGCTTTAATCGAATCTCTTTTGATGCTAAATATAGTAATCTATTCCATCTTCGTTGCATAAAAATTTAAGAAATGAGAATGAGGCAATTACCACATATATTATGCTAGGCATGATACTTACCAGGAAGGAAGCTTGCTTTTATTATTTAACGTTAGAATTTTCTGCTTCATCAATAAAATATAAAATACAACTCAACCGCACCTTTGCTAAAATTTCTGAAATTTAAAAAATGCATGAAGATGTGGAAGCCCATGGAATGCATTGTTAAAAGTAGTACGCAGCATCTTCCGCGAAGAAATATGTGCGATTACGAGATTCATTCCGGAGTCCATGCATAATCTCATACCTCCATACTCCATTCCACTCCAATCAAATCCAATGCATACATGATGCAAGGTGCAATACACAATAGCATCACACCTAAAATTTGAACATCCAAAAACGCGTGTAAAAAGTATAAACACAAAACAACGCAGTTGCAGATCGCCTAAAAGGATACCGCATGCATTTGCTTGTGTATAAAACCCGATATGTATTTACGTTGTGAGCGTGAGCATGTGACTGTGTTTTAGTACGTCCAAATATTATCAGCAGCAGCACGATACGATCGCTGTGCTGCTGGTTCATTTCAGCTGTTGATTTTGTTCAAATTGCTTTTGCTCGCATGATAATTTGAATTTGATAATCATAAGTCAAGTTTAATATATCTAAACCTAGTTAACGTGATCGTCATTACAAATCGTGTAAACGGTCAATTTGTTCACTCATGGTTGTATAAATAAACTCATAGTCCAACACCGAAGGTCTGGAAGCAACAAACGAAGGATAAAGGAAGTCAACACGCTCGGCGATAACCACAACTGACGACCTGCATCTGACCAGTTGACAGGATTTTGTTTGGAGAAGGGTTTACTACATTGTTTTGAAAGGACGAAATAAATTCAACAGGTTTGTAGACATTTTATTGTTACATTCTACGGTAGATTTGTTTTTTTAAATTAAATAAATTGTGGAGGTCTTCCAAAGGGAAAACTTTTCGAAATATTTTGGAAATAGAAAATAAATGTAAGTTCGCAAGTGCAGTTATGTTCCCCAATCCCCGTCAGTATCAGGTTTTCATACGTCATTCAGGTGCCTGACATAGATAGAATCTGATGTCTGGTCAGACTGACTGGCTGGTGGCGTGGTGGCTGGTGTAAATAAAATATTTACGTTGACATTATCGTCATTATCCTTCCTTTCGCTCTGTTCTAAGCTAACTCTATTTACACGTTCGTTTGGGCTTGGGTCGATCGGAAATCCGTAGTCCCACAACTGAATCAATAATAATTAAAAATTCTATACGCTTTTGGGTTGTGGCTTAATGATTACATTAGCTGATTCTAATTCATAATTGGCATTAGTTTAGTGGTATGGGGTTCTACGACTTGATACATGTATTGACAAAATGGACATGGACACTAACCAGGCGTTCAGCCTACGATTACCAATTACAGTATGAGGCACGGGCAATGAAGATGGAGGCGAAAGGAAAGGAGTGTGCCTGGAATACTGCTCCAACTCCAACGAGTTTTCTCTGATCCTTTCTTTGAAAGGTCTCCTTCAATATGAATCCATTAATTTTCTATGTGTAAAATAACTTAGTAGTAGTGGCACACAAAATCGATGCCCGCGTTAGTGTTGGGTTTTCATTTTCGTAATATGTAATCCAGTAAGAGCTTACGATTAGAACCGTAATTAATGAATTGCGTATTCCTCAAGTTTAAATAATATCAGGCCAGTTATAAATCAATAAATCATACTTTACAAATTACAAATGATATTAAGACGATCTATCACGCAATGTGATGTTGTAACAGACTTGGACATTTGCGTCGCTAATTCCTGTCAAAAAATCGAAGAATTGCGTTGTCTGCAACATAATGTCGGCACGCATTTAAAACTAAATATAAAATAGGCATTGGTATATCACGATTTATTATTTGTTTGTAAACAGCTACTTTAGCTTTCTTAATTTCTTACACATTATGTCCAGATGTTGTCCAGTAAAAATTTCATGCGGTACATACTACTGAAAACATGAATGTTTCAGCCAGACATGTGTATTGTCCTTCTTGCTAACCTGTACTGTACCTATTCAATTCATGTATTATTTAGCTCATAGCCTAGTGCTCTTGGTTCTGAAATCGTACTTGTCCTTGGAAAGGGAAAAGTTCGGATTTAATGGGTGCTCCAGCAGGGAGCGCATTAGCTAAAGAAACCCAAGCCCAGCAATGTTGAGTACAATTTTTTGCCAATGTTCCTCAAAACCAGCTTTTACCTTGGAGTTGGAGTTATTGCTCGTATTAGATGTCCTTCACTTTCCATGTGAAGTTCGTCCGTTCTTTCCACCTCCATTCCATTATTTCCAACCCAGCCTCGCCATCGCCACTTCATTACATTTCCAGAGATGGTTATGAAAGCACTTCAGTTTTTTGTTTTCGTTCTCACGAACAAGGAAAGTGTAGTACCTGTAGAAGGGAATAGAAATATAGCCAGTAGCTGTCATGCAGTGAAATATATTCATGTCATAGAAGAAAGAATAGACACTCTGTCCATTTAGACCAGTAATTGTGTTTTTCTATTTCATATTCCAGTCCACGTTTTTACATGGTTTGCATACATCGAAATGGATTTTCTAAATTGTGGAGTTCTAATGTGTGCGAACGTGAATATTATATGAACTTGTCTACTTCTCGTAGTACAGAAGTCATACTTGCAGTTCAGTTCTCCGCTGCTGCGCTTCCTTATAGTGATGGAGGTGTAGCTATCTCATTCAGTCCAAAAAAGTCAAAGTCAAAAGTGCAAACTGAAATTGGAATTAAAGTTTGATTCTTGATTGGAATTGGGGTTACATTTACATAACATCTTCAGCGTTTGCATGCTGGACAATACTGGTCCGGCAGATACGTAAACACGCAGATAAAAAGTGCTTACATTTTCATCGTAAACGGCTACTTTCAGAGGTGATATCGTGCATCATCGTTTGTTTTGCAGACAATAATTTTTTGTCCATGTACTCTGACATCAAGTACTTTGTACGTTGTATGAAGTGGTTTTGGTTGGCGTTGGTTGTTATAAATGTACTGGGCTAGATCCACATACTTAAATGAGTTCTCATCATCACATGTATCTGAGTCACACGCGATGAAACTGGTTCCACAATTATAATTGAGAGTTAGTCATACACTTTGCTGTACTACGTTCTGCTGCTTCATCGTGTGATTTAGCAATTTAACACGTGTGCAGTGTGCAGCATAAAATATCTCTACCATACCACATTACAAATTTACAACCCATTGATGTATGTTTATGTGCTAGCTACCTATAATAGCGTGGTGTTATAAAAATATTTTTTGTTATCTCCCCTCTCCGAATGAAATGATTGGTTCACACTGACTGAATTCATCATCCTGGGAATGAAAATGAAAAATGATGTGTGTGCTACTGCACACTTTAACCGAAGGACAGGCTAAATGACTATTCGGCCATTGTTGTCATTCGCATTATCATCGTCTTCACGACTTCTTGTGTCTGTAGCAAACGTACAAAGAACTCATAAAGATTCGTATCTCTCGATATTAAAAAGAGGAGTATTGGGGATATCCATTATGGGGTGTAATTCGTCGTCTTCGTCTATAGCTCCGACTGAAGAGGTGAGTTATTGTGACAGAATTATACAAATCATTTTTCATTATCTTTTCCTTGTCTAGTACGGCACTAACACATCGCGGTGCTCATCTCATTCGTCTCGCATGCCAGAGCAGAGAAGCGTGTGCCTAGTTTATTACCTCCTCTCTGCTGGAAATCTGTCATTTAGGAGAGAGTAAATTTCTTGAAATAACTAATCCGATTTTCATAAACTCCAGGAAATGGGGGGAGCTTGGAAGGACGCCAAGTCGGTGTACGACTTCGAATATCTTGACATTGATGGGAACTCGCAGTCGATGCAGAAGTTTGTGTAAGTTTTAAGCAAAAATAAATATTTGAGTATGAGCATTTTAATTATTTGAAGATTAACGCCTTTTTCCTATATATTTCCAGGGGTCATCCCTTAATTGTCGTTAATGTGGCATCCAAGTGAGGAAAGACCCGGGTCAACTACACACAGTTGACCGAGTTGTACGAAAAGTACTCCGAAAAGGGTCTTCGCATCATTGGATTCCCGTGTAACCAGTTTGGTGGTCAGGAACCTGGCACTGAAGCGGATATTAAGGAATTCATCAAGCAGTTTAATGTCACTTTTGACATGACTAGTAAAGTAGATGTTAATGGAGATAAAGCGCATCCATTGTGGAAATACATGAAATCGAAGAAGGGCGGCACCATGGGTTCTTTCATTAAGTGGAATTTCACCAAGTTTCTTATTGATAAGGAAGGACAAGTTATTGAGCGTTTTGGACCACCATCAGATCCTCTGGTAAGTAATGATTGCTTTAGAATTTTGATAATATGAATTTAATTGTAAGAAAGTTGCAAAAAATATTCATTTGTTGTTTTTCATTTTTGCAGGAAATGGAGAAAGATATCCTCAAATTGATGTAAATGAAAAATTATTTTGTTCTTGGACTTTCCTTCCTTTCATAATCCATTTTTTGAAAACTTAAACTTTGTTATGAAAAATTCCCGTCTTCGATTTACTGTATTCCGTGTTTTTTCGATTTGCGTAATTATCGTCTCTTAAATATCATATATATATATATATATTATGCCAGGATTATAATATTTTCCCCAAACCCGGTAGCACGAAAAATGTCAGACATCCACGAGCTACAATTTATATTCGAGGTGTTACAAAAGGGGAAGTTTTTGACGGCAAATCTACAAACCATTCTTATGGCTGGATATGTCCGATGTTATTTTTGCTTTTCTCTCTTGTATATACCATCGTGTGTCATGTAGACCGAAAGAATGTCATGTATTCGCAAAAATGCTAAGTCCATTTATAATAAATAAGCGATAACCGAAGTGATCTTAAAATACCATAAACAGAACACTTCGTAGATATAGCTCTATTTTTAGATCTGTGCGGAATAAAATGTTCTCGACAAAGGACAAAAAACTATTGAAACACGCAAAGTTACATGGTCGCCTATTTTCCGAGGAAAAGTGCGTATTATTATTATTATGTCCAAGCGCATTGCATACCAAATTATTCCGTTGTCGTTGCGAAACGGGCTTTCACACACAACAGCTCTATAAATAAATGTTAAGGAATTTCGCCTGTACTTTTTACACAATCAGCCTTACGTAAATTGATTTGGACACAACATTGTGTCACTTGTATTTTGTATTCGTTTGTGACAAGCTTCTGCTTAGAGTAAATACACTGGAGATTCCTACTTCAATCTATTTATGCAAGAGCGCAGTTTCTTATTCTTTCAGGAAAGCTGAATGCTGAAATAAGACATGTCTAAACTTTAGTCGTCTGTAGGAAGTATTTGCTTGTCATGGTCAACTCTAATTTACCTACAAATCCTCCATCTAGATAATGTTGTATTAAAATGAAAATGTTGGAGCCATTTTTAGGAGAAATGTACTAATCATAAGTGTACAATCAGTTTAAGTGGATTCCTGTCGTGTCATACTTATAACATAACATACAGGTAGCAACGCTAGCAAGCCTACTGCGAAGATGAAGGCTAAATTCCATTTCCATGCATGCCATACTATACTGGACGAGGGAATATGGAATAATTTTATTTGCGTTATTGGGACTTGTGAAATGAGGACAGACCTTTTTCGATCACCCGTCAACGAAAACGAATGTCAGCACCCGAAAGTGGACAAATGATAAGCGATTTGAACAATTGGATGAAGACAAGTTAAGTATTAGTGGTCGTAGACATACACCTGCTTATTTTGCATATATCAGTAAATTGGTTTATGTGGATCTCTGGACGTCATGATCAAGTGCACTTGTTAATGCCTTGTAGCCTTGTACGAATATTGATTCCATTTCATGTAGTTGTATTATACATACTTATAACTTTTAAGAGAACCACACATGGCTTCCACGTCCAACCAAGCTCAGTCTCATGTTTTGCATCGGCAAACAAAAAATTTTCAGTTTATTGAATTGTGATGGAACATCGAGGCACAATACATGAATAAAAGTGAACAAGAACAACGAAAATATTTGAATGTGTAAAGATAATTTTACTGATTTTTTGCAGCTTCGTACTGTTTGATATTTGGTGAGGAGTACACAACTTCTTGCATCTTTCGCAGTTGAGGATAACCATTGATCGTATCAGGAGACGACAGTTGACACAACTGTCGGAGGCTGTCAGCGACGACTATGTCTGCCCACGTCATACTCTTGCCAACTAGAAATGTACCCTCATTTTCCACCAGAATCTTGTTGAACTTGCCCATATACTTCGGCAGCGTGGTGGAGAGGAAGATTTGTTTCATCTCCTCTTTCTTAGAGGGATCACTTTCCTTGAAGTGGAACTTTATAAATTCTAAAGCAAAATAAAATCGATGTAAACTAAGTGAAGAATTCCATTAAAGTCATACGTTCCCACGTTAGCTGATCCTCGAATTAATGAATTGTTTAAACGTATTGTTTTTACAAACCTTCAAGAAGATCGTTGTTCGCATCAACGATTTCATCGCACCTTGCAGCCTCCCACTCATTCGCCCCAGTTAGCTTAAATTTTCGGGCCAGATATCTGTAGATCGTCCTGCTTTGGGTAAGGACGTTATCCCCCACTTCCAGAACTGGCAATTGTCCCCATTCCAGAGCTACAATTGTGAAGATTAAAACATCTTAGGATACCTTCTATGAACTATGAACCTGTCAAAGGAAACCCCCACCCTCTCACACTCACAAAAGTACTTACTTGCTTTCACCGCAGGCCAATCCTCTCGCTTAATACGGTTATCAACAAACTTGACCCCCGCAGCTGCAAATATGAGTCGGGCAGGCTCCCCCCGACCCGGAGAATCAAAATATGTTAGTTTATATGACATTTTTGCAGTGGGGAACCTTTTCAGAATCTCACCGGTAATGGAATGACGAATGCTCTACGGATCAGTGTTAAAGGGAAATCTGGTAAGGTGCGTTGATGCGTACAATATGGCAACTGAAAATTGCGTAATTGTTATTCAACAGAGGCGGAACAACCTCCAAAATAAGATTGCAGGAATATATTTATGTTTGTTTGGTAGTAAAAAAAAGTGGGAATATGTGCGTGCCTGTGCATAGCCAGTAATCCAAACAGCGCATATATAGGTCGACATATATCTCATCTATCCAGGTATTTGGGTTATTTTATTATTGGTACTATCGATTCGTATAAACCATGTAGGCATATAGCTCGTATTTAGTAAATCATAATATATAGATCGTATTTATGACGGCATAGAAAGCGTACCATTTTAATACTACCGCATTATATGTATGTATTCTACTATCGTGAGAATGAGAATTTTATTTGGAGCATGAGGAATGCACAATGGGGAAAACAATTCCAGATTCGGTTTAGCGTATAACGCGTAATGTAAAACTGGAGAGGAAAGCCAAGTTCCATTAATACAAAAAAAAGTTCAAAATAGTGAGCTGATATGATGGATCTTCCTTTTGTACAAACAGATTAAGTAGTTGGCATATTTTGTCCAGATTTTGTACACAAATTATCACTTTACCAAAATTCATGAATATATGAAAGTATGCTTATCACGTATCGTGAGCTTATAGTGATGCAATTAGGAAAAAACGTAAGCATCTCAAAGCACATCCTACATACCGATATATACTCACTAAAAATAAATTTTTATTATCCATTTGCATTTGAATTAAAACTGAAATGAACAGATAAAGGATAATATTCCTATTCCTGGGAATTATGTTTTTTTATGTACTACTTTTTTCTCGCAGCTTCATACGCTTTGATATTTGGCGATGCGTACACAGCATCTTGCATCTTTCGCAGGTGTGGATACCCGCTGATTGCATTAGCATCAACAGCCTCACTCATTTGCCGCATACCATCTGTAATATATATAATGCCAATAATAATAATGATGATGATAATACTAAGAATGATAATTTTGATGATAACAAAATGATCATACCAGCGAGGACCAGGTCTGTCCAGGTCATGTTCTTGCCAACCATCCATGTCCCTCCATTCTCCAACTGAATCTTGTTAAACTTCCCAAGATACTTTGGTAGTGAAGTGGAAATGAAAGCTTGCTTCATTTGCTCCTTCTTAACTGGATCACTCTCCTTGAAATGAAACTTTACGTATTCTGAACGAACGAAAAGGAACACAGTGGTTAGAATTATGTTTAAAAACTGATTCATAATTCAGCAACGAATTTTGTTGCACACACCTTCAAGAAGATCGTTAAAAGCATCCACGATCTCATCACATCTCGCCATTTCCCAGTCATCTTCTCCAGCCAACTTGAACTTGCGGGCGAGGTATCTGTAAATTGCCTTGCTTTGGGTAAGAGTCTTATCTCCTACCTGGAGTACAGGCATTTGTCCCCATTCCAGAGCTTCACAAAAGAAATCATACAAGATTTTATTTTTGTCTCAAAAAAATTGGAATCATAAATTCAAAAAAAAAATTTCAATCCTGTACTACTTTGACTTACTTGGTTTCAAAGCAGGCCAGTCTGCAAACGAAACACGGTTATCAACAAATTTTACTCCTGCAGCAGCGAATATTAGCCTGATAGGCTCTCCACGACCAGGGATATCAAAGTATGTTAATTTGTAGGCCATTTTAATGTAATACTGCTCTTTTTGATATTGTCACAAAAGTAATGAAAAACTTGAAGTAGTAATCCTTCACAGCTTAAGGTTGTCACTAGACTAGGCTTCGTTAGAGAACTTCACTGGAGTCTCAGTTTTTAAAGAGGAACCGAATCGAGTGGTGGATGTAAACTGCAAACATTTGATGAGTGTTTTATTACGTAATCGATGTTCGGGCAGAGAGGGACCGACTGACTGCGCGACCTCCAAAATAACATTGGATACATGTACTATGTATGTCTGTATGCGTTATATGCATGTATTATAAGTGGAGTTTTGCAGTATATCTATATCCAGAGAGTTCTCCACTCCTGGAGAGGCTCTCTCATCTCGAAGCCCGTGAAAAATATATGGAATTTACCTTTTTACCTGGATGACGTTATGAAATATGGGCCCATCATTTTTGCTTTGTCATTTTCCTATCTTCACAAAAAACAATATTCTCAAGGTCATGCCAGAACGGGTGTATATACATCATACATATGCTCCTTAATAACTTCTGTCGTTTTTTGTTCATGCTCAAATATGAAGTGAGACTTGTCTCATCCATCATCCACCAATAAAGCTATAAAATGCGGTGTAGATGACGGGTAAATAAGTGAAAAGAAGCTACGAGAAAAATTAGTAAGAAGTCCGCCGATTGCAATGACGTGGACTAGTGGACATCACATCGAAGTAGCCATCAATAAAAAATTATCAATTATCATCGTGGGGGCTGGACCAGAGTTATTAAGCAAAATACATACATATATATTTTATGAAGTCAAATTGGACGTGTAGGCCGGATTCTAGTTTTTACCACATCGAAAAAAACGCAGACGAGTATGACTTGTCATTTTATGGGATTTAGACGGAAGTGGGCTCACGACGACCACACGAGACGTTAAAAATTAATTTTTGCATATTTACGTAATGATTTATTGAGCCAATGATTCAAGTAAGTTTGCACATAACAATTTTTTGTCAAAATATGTGCACAAAATCTCTAACTCAGCGTTCAGTCTTTGGCCGTTTCTCAACCCATGTCTTGATTTCCGGAATGTTGAAAACGGCTTCCACAAATTTCTTCATTGCTGGAAACTCGTTGAGCAAGCCTGGCTTAATAGTTTCATCCAGAGAGGTCATGGTGTGTGCAATGTGCAAATCTGCCCATGTGTAATGACTGCCGAGCAAGAAGTCTCCACCATTTGCTTTGATGATTTTTTCATATTTTCCAAAATAATAGGGAATGGTGACGTTGAGGATTTTGTTTTTTAATTCTGCCTTGCGCTCGGCATCCTTCTCGAAAAAGTATGCTTTCCAGTCTGCAAACACGATCGAGTATGAGACAGAAATATTGTAATCACAACAATTCTTGATTAAACCATTAAACGAAGCTAACCATTTTCAGATTCAAATGTGAATTGCATATTTTACTTACGCTCTCTGAGGTCCATAATTGCGCTAACGTACTCATCACACTTGGCTGCTTCCAAGTCACTTTTCCCAGCCAAATTGAACTTCTTTGCAAGATACCGGCAGATTGCAGTATGCTCAGCTAATATTTGCTCCCCATTTATTTCGAGCACTGGGAGCACTCCCCACGGGTAATCTGGAAGGTGAAGAAGTCAAAGAAATTTGAAACTACTTTTCAGATAAAAAGAAATTCTTTGGGAACGTTGGAAATTTTAAAACGCTATCGTTGTTGGAATCTACCTTGCTTTTGAGTCTGCCAGTCATCGGTCAACTTATCAATCCGAAAATCTTCGTAAGGAACATTGGCAGCAGCAAAAATGAGTCGGATGGGCTCACCGCGTGCTCGTAGGTCAAAGTAAATAAGCTTATAGGTTTCCTTTGCCATAATTGTTGCAAACAGCAATACCAAATCCTTACTTCTGATTGAAATGTTAAATTAATTCAAGGTTTAAATCTGTCGTGAAAAGTTTGAGCCTCTGGAGAGTACACCGGATGGTTGGTATTTGTAAAACACACAAATATATCACACCTGTAAATGCGTAAAATGTATCTACGTGTTGCTTCTAAATTATAATCTCTCGCATCCCAATGCCGACCATGCATCGCTGTCAGAAAATATCCCCGAGGCTTAGAATCTATGAATATACATTATAGTTGTCCTGTCCGTTCTGTGTGCTGTCCTACTCTAAATTGTGTCTGAAGTACAATCTATGGCCAGAACATGGAGAGTAATCAACCATCAGCAATTGAGATGTGTTTTATTACCATTTCGCTCTATGTACCAAGCCAATGCACCATGCAATCCATAATCTAATGTCAATTACAACGTCAGTAAAAACTGTAGGTTTGAATAAAATTACTACTGTCGCCCATTGCATTACACATCTTACAATTCGGGTGCAAATGCAAGTACCTGCATTACAATTACAACAGTGCATATACGTAGAAGCATATAGTATGTCATTTTGGATAAAACTGAAGCACATTATAGGTTTATTAGTTCCTTGTGGTGGCACATCGAGGGTGAACAATAAAAAGCCGAACGATTTGTACGAACAAGTCTAGAATGATGACAATATACGATGAGTGATGACGATGACGATAACCAGTAATGGTGATATTTGCGTAAAGTGTCTTTTATTAAAATGATGTACGTAAAGGATATATAATATGCATGTTTGTGCAAATTGGTTTTTTCCAACAAATAGACGATAAGTCATTCACGTGGACCCGCTCGAGAACGCATATTGTGACAGCGCAATGATGAGCGAGATGAGAAAGATAATTAAAGCAGATGATAATTCAAACACATACGTACAAATTTCCACTGCATTTGGAAGGATTAGAATTCAGGATGCAAAATATGAAACGATTCATGTTCCGTTGGTTTAGTTTGTACTTTGCATCCGCATGCGAATTAGGAACAAAGAGCGGATGCTTATTAGTAGCTCTTTTAAGACAACAGTCGTCCATGATGCATGATATCGCACAACAAGCGTGTATACAGATTTGAGTTTTCTCAGAATATGAATTCAATTTGAAAACATTCATATGCAAACATTGTAGATTGTACGACTTTGGAACGTTGAGTAATTACTAATTTGATTGAAAGTATAATAGCTGTGATTATGAAACTTTAAACGTACTTATGCAAGTACTTCCGTAGTTTGTACCTGTCAAACAAAGTCATGATGTGGGCATGATTCATGAGTTATGATTATGATTGCAGATAACACATGACCGTGCAGTTTATCGATGTATGATAACAGCGGTGGCGGTGATGATGTATAGATACGCAGAAATATGGCGAGCTTTCATCAGTGACAAATGTATCCATATATGGTCTAATCACTCTAATCTAATGTCAGCGTACATATATTGATTATTATTGACAGTCGCCCGACACCTTATCTTTCTGATATCTGTTGAGAGTTGAAATATGATTAATAGAATAAACAAAAGGAATTTGGAAGGAACAGTGGAATCAGCAGCAATGGAGTACGAATGTCTATCGGGTGGAGAGTGGAGACACATTCACATATTTCTGTGAAATATATTTTGACGTGAGTGAACATTCCTGACAGATATTGCACCTGCGGTCTTTATACCGAATCGTAATAGACTCTAGAAACATTGATTGGATTTGATTGGAGCAATCGTTCATGTTTCGGCGACATTTATTTGACTCAATGCACTCCACTTCGGATCGGACTCGCTTGAATAAATCATCAAATCACTAGTCAATCGAGAATATAAGCACTCGGGCCGACAAGTTCTTGAGAAAGCACACTTCCAAATTTTATATCAATTTAAAGTGATCTGCATACAAATAACCCCATGAAGGATTCTATTGAAAGTGTTAATAATATTCTACAAGTTCCCTGTAAATTGTAATGTGAAAACATAAAAATATTTGGAGATACATTTATCTGTAAGTGATTTCTGGTGAAAATGTCGGCCTCCGAAGGAATCAGAGTTCGACAGTTTGATTCGAAGAAAGTTTTACTCGACAAAGAAATTGGAAGTGGAACGTTTGGGAAAGTTTTCTTGGGTAACTTACGCTTAGACACGTTCAGTTCGCTTGCATCTTTGATTTTACATGAAAAATAAGTGTCCACTTTATTTTTTTAACGAAAAAGCAACCATCACGGACTCCAACCTACCCCAACCTGTTGCGGTGAAAGTTTTCAAGAATAAGATTTCCCAACAGGCCAAGGACAACGCTTACGAGGAATTGTTGAAGCTAGCTGTTATCGACCATGAAAATATTGTCAAGCTTCATGGAATGGTTGAACATGGTACAATAACAATTATTGATTATTCCGACCTAAACTAAATTATTTCAGGAAGTTTGCATGTGAAATTTAAACAATTCATTTTTGTTCGATTCAGAGCTGCCGTGGCTGGTATTTGAGTACATGAAAGACGGCAACCTGCTGCAATATGTTATACAAAACGATAACATCAAAGAGGTTGGTGACAAATTGACCACATACGATCACGTTCAATACGGATGGGATAACAGAAAGATATCAGCAAATCTGTGTAATAACACTTCAATGCTTTCTGTCATTTTTCCAGAAAACTGTTGTTGGATTTTGCAGAGACATCTGCAGTGGAATGGCCTTCCTGCACAGCCACCAAGTGTTACACAAAGATCTCGCAGCGAGGAACATTTTATTGCACGGGAGAACGGCAAAAATTGCAGATCTGGGTTTATCCAGTTTTCTGACCGATGACGAGGATGGAATCTATGCTGTATGCAGACTAATTACCAGATAAAAATTGCAATATAATTACTTATTTAAAAAATATTTTTTATGAAAACAGCTGAATGGAAAACTCTTCCCCTATCGCCACGCCGCAGTAGAGTGCATCATCGAGCAAGTTTACACATTCGAATCGGATATTTGGAGCTTTGGGGTACTACTTTTCGAAATTTTTACCGGAGGACAGACTCCATATGGAAAGCACAATAAACAGCCAGTAAAAACAGAAAATTGAAAGAAATTTTAGAATGTTCGTCAATCAAGAAAGCCTGTTTTTTTAAATTATATTTTCATTTGTGTGTAGGAAGTTCGAAGGTTCATCGTCGAAGGAATCACCCCTCTGGACCTACTTGAGCCCATGTGCTCCTCAAAAATATATTCCATAATAAAATCCGTTCTCGTCCAAGCTCGGGAAGATCGTCCAAACTTCGACGTGCTTCATGCCCAATTCCAAACAATGCTCACTGGAAAGCCCCTGCTAGACCATACGAACTTGCACCCCGGCTCTAATAAAGATTCAGCTGCATTCGCGACATTCCATAGAATTAAAGCAAGCGGTTTGTCAACTTCATCATCATCAATTAACAACGCTCACCAACATAGTCCGCCGTCCACAACGAGGGATCGAAATTTGCTTCATCCGAATCACTTTGCAGATCCCCAGCTTCTCTCTTTATCTCAATTTCAAAGCACCTCAACTCCCAATATTGTGGAAGCCGTTATGGCATCGTCGTCCTCGCTGAGAGCAAAACCGAAACAACGGGATGTGTTGCGCCATAATAATGATGCTGACCGCAATTCGCTCACTGTGAGAGAACCCTCTCCTCGACGATCTTCTGAACAATTTTCGGTGATACCGTTGTTTGAGCATACGGAACAGCAATTAAGCCAACAACAGCCAAAAGACTTGGATGAGCAAGCCGGGGAGCCCATGAGGAGACGAGCGTACAGCAATTCACGAGCAACAAAGGATCCGCAGTTACTTGAGGGCTTTGTTCAAAATAGATTCACTCGAAAATCGTAGTGATATGTACGAAAAAATGTTTTTAGACTAGTTTGTAACGGTACTATGTAGTTTGTTTTATGCCACTCAGATATTAATTTGCAATTAAAATGTGTGTTCACGAAAATTATCATAATTATGCCGAGAGTCGAGACTAGACTCGAGAGTATATGGGCCTAGCGTTGTATTTCACTTTTTGCATCTACGTTAATTGTACTTGGAAAAGCTATCTCATTGTTTTTCTGCTGTCAGTATGTCAAAAGATTTCATATTTGTCGTCAGATTTTGATTTCACGTCATATCCAACCTTTTCCCCAAAAAAGAGAAGAGTAGGCATGAAATTGCCTACGATTCCTCCAAACTCCATTCAAATCAAACCAGCTCTAATATGCATCTCCCTCCTTGTGTTCATCTCGTTGTTGGGCATTTCCATGATTTCGTTGAAATCAAATGGGTTCTCCTTGAGACCAACTGCGAGGAAGCTGCTAGGCTTGAAAAAACATTCTCCGAAGTTGTGCAATCAACTCGGTCGCCGAGAGAGGTATTATTTTTTAGTAATATGATTCGGGCACCAAAGAACTGTATATTTATCCATGAATTTCCAGTATTACTTCGGAATTATTTTCAGTGTGAATTGGAACTACTTTTATTACTACAAGAATCCAACAACCCAACAAGGGGTGATCTGGTGCAAAGTTCCAAAAGCAGGGTCCACCACCCTGACCAAGATGTTTCTGAGACTGGCTGGCTCCAAGGGCTACAAGAACAACACCAGAGTTCATAAGCTTCTTCGAGATTTCTATCCGAGACTTCCGAACCAGGCCATGAGGGAGAAAATGAAGTCAACAAAGATGTTTCTGGTGGTTCGGGATCCCTTCGAAAGGATTCTGAGTGCGTATCGAGATAAGCTGGAGAACTACAATAGAGATTTGGTTTTCAGGTGCTAGCAAAATCAATCTCAAACTTTTTCGACATTTCATTTCTACACAATTTGTAATAATCATACTTTTATTTATTGGAAAATGCATTTCGCAGAGATGGATATTATTACGAACATTATGGAAGATTCATGGTGACACCTCAGACCAAGACCAGTGTCTCATCGCTTCCTGGGAATCACTCTCAGCAGTCAATGAATGGAACAACTTCGAAAAGAGAGCCTACCTGGAAAGAATTTATAACTTACCTTCTGAAAACTTCTGTTGGCAGGTATTTAGATCTGTTTGGTGAGTATGGATCAATATGATATTTTATGCAATTACATTTCATTTATTTCTTGCTTATTTATTGGAAAGGTATGACGAGCACTGGATGCCTATCACACGATTGTGCTCTCCTTGCAACGTTCAATTCGATTATATTATCAAGATAGAAAACTTTGAGAAGGAAATCCAGAAGCCGTTAAAGGACGCCGGCATCACTGCATCAAGCATTGGGAAGTCGCACATGACTGGAACTGGAAATGCGAAACTGATGGAGAAATATTTCAGGAACTTGACTTTGAGTGAGGTGAAGAAGTTGTATACAAAATACAAGAGGGATTTCCTTTTATTTGGCTATACTCCGTATAAATACTTTCGGCTTTTCAAAAGTCCTAAAGCTAAACTATAATTACGTAATTTTATGTTTATATGTATACTTATGGGCGAAACTTGTGAAATTAGTTTACTAAATAGTTTTTCATTGTTCATTGAAATTTTAAAAATAGAAACCACAAATACAATTTCTGAGATCTTAAATAGTATCCACAATTTTTGGAATTGGCCACAATGGCTTCATGTTCGCAGTTCCTCCAAACTTTTGCGGGATAGCGTCAATTGGTATATTCTGCTGAATGGCCGGGAGCCACTTTGTTTGGTCTTCGTTAAAAATGTTAATCTTGGAAAGGGTATGTCTTGTCATTAGCGGCCTGACAATATTGTAGCCCCAGTAGAAAACTTGAGGAGCTGTTATCAAACCACAGAAAACGTATAATCACGATGAGTTATCCAGGAAAAGAAATGGTTACATAATGGAATTAGAATGTGTCCATGTAACTCTTACTATTGATGATATACGCCTTGTGTAGTGTTTCCGGGAAGTTGGCTTCATACTCACGAAACAATCGGATGAGATCTTGAATGCCTGCGAGGTTCTGTGATTCGTAGAAAGCCTTTCTGAACGTAACTCCAGTGTTGTCCACAATACATACAAAGTTTTGATGTTTCGTTGTGAGCAAATAGTCATGCACTTTGTCCATGCTTTTTCCAGCGTACCGAAGGCAGTCGTCTTCCCTCCCTTTTTGGAACATGTCTCGAGCACTAGCCCAAATACCTAACGGAGCGTAATAAACTAGAGAAAAAATATACGCATTTTATGATGCCATCTTTTAATACGATATAATATAGGCATGTTCAGTACAAGAGCATTCTCATTATTCTCAATTAGTAAAAAAAACCTTCCTACCTGGACGGCCTTCTGCATCATATCCGCAATGGTAGACGTCGAATCCAGCAGCAATCTCAGGTGGTGGCTTCCACTCCTCGAAGCTATTCCCAAAATATCTGTACTCGTTATCCTTGCGCCAGACGATATGCTAAAAAAGATGTTTTGTTATATTGAGTCAGGTCTGTGAACTTGCAGAAATTTATTCGGAAAAAAATCCGGAAAACAAACTAGTTTTATTGTCTCGGAAGAAGGACTTACAGCACGTATCATGTCTTCAGCCTTTTTTAAGTCATAATTTCTTGCTGCAACAAAGAAACGGTTCCCAGTAACATTAAACTTTCATATATTGTTTTGCAAATTCGTTTCCAATCAGAGTTTGAGTTTGAATTCAAGATTATCCAGCATTGGTTCGATGATATATATGTCACGCATGTTCGTCGAGTAATTTGCTAAATTGTATGAAATGAAAGTACCTCGCAAAAAACGCAACAGCATCCCTTCATTAAAATCCAAGTCTGTCGTCCTCTCCATTAGCTAAATTACGAGGTAAAGTTATAATCAAATTAGAATTGAACAGAAGACGAGTCGAACCATGAAAAATTATACGTCTATAGCTCTTCGTTTCCATAAGTCGCTACAACGTGAGCCTTACCTCTTCCAACGCATCGCACTCCCTGTCCCTATAATTATTCATATTCATATCCAACGCCATAATGAAAGAAAGCACAGTGCAGTTTATTTTCCAGATCACGTAACAATCACAATCAAGTATAAAATTTCCACTGAGAATAAAATTTCACTGCGAGATCAAGTAACTGATTTAGCTAAAAACTTCTCGACCTCCAGATTCTGGACCACATAAGCTCCCTCTCCCACAACACACTGAATGCACACTCACCGATTACCGGCCGGTAATGCTTATTCGTTGAAATGAGTCGTTAAAACTCGGAAGGATGCATATCACAGAATAAATAGAGTCGAAACAAAATTCATACCACTACAATAAAATTCTATGAACACTACAAACGGATGGTTCACCAAAGAATGAATATCCACATCCCCCTTCGCAATATCCCATTCATTGATTCAATCAGTGTGAATATGAACGTAGATTAAAAAATATTTTTCGAGAAACTCTCTCGATAAAACTTGACCCAGTCTACCGAAGCAAACATCTTTTTTATGTTTTTAGTTATCTTACAATGGACATTATTTTGTAGCTACTCGCCAATTGCAACGAAACTAGTGTGAACATACACTTTGAAGTGTTGCGAAT
>JAQFZW010001663.1:0-24252 GCA_034687055.1 Heteromurus nitidus
ATCTTCAAACCGGGAATTTACGAGCGGGAACGGGAATTTTAGTTACCCGTGCCACCGGGAATTTGCGGGCGGGACTTGATAGAAAACTGCATTAACGGGAATTTACCGGGCGTGACTCGTGCCGAAAAAAAATAAACGAGCGAGCGGGCGAGCGAGCGGGAGTCAAAATTTCAAAATTCCCACCTCTATTCCTACTCCCAAAAGCTGTGCATGCATTCATTACCTACACAAAATCATCATCATCATCATCACCACCATCTCCTCATCACACAAGCATCACACCATTTTGTTGATGTCGACTTGCCTTGACTTGGATCCTCTGAAAAAAGTATGTGTGAAAATGTAATTGTCAACTAATGATTCTCGTAATTGATTGATTTGATGGACAGTTTTTGGCACTTGGGCAGAAGAAGTGGGATGGGATACAACATGCATTAAAGTTGGATGAGAGACAGTTTTGTAGCGGCGACGCGAAGTCATTTACGATGCATGCCAAAGGCAATTAAAAAGGTGGAGAAAGCAGAGGGAGGACATGAGAATGTGACAAGTAAATGAGGGAAAGGATGCACGGTGAAAGTCAGGTAGACTGAAAATGGAGCCGATTTTGTTTCTCGTTCTCAAACGGCTCGAGTCTTTGATGTGGGCTTTTGTGTCAATTGTTATGATAATTGATATGAAAGGGAAAAGGTATACAGCCCATTTGGCAACCCACATCGTTAGTATATTTTCATCACCTTTTTTCTCAGGTGCAAAATCCCTCTTGATTAAATCTTTTGTCTCGTGATGGATGCATTCCCCAAACGAGTGTGATTATGAGTTTTTGTTGGAGAAAGGAGATTTTTCTGGAATTTGAAAACAAATAAAATGCATTTCCTCCACTCGCACATTTTATAATAATTTGTGTGCGGCATATATAGTGCGTCATGGACTCATGGACAAATCACCTTATTTTGCTGGATTGGATGTGATATGCATATATCATTCCACTCGTTGATGAGATGAATGACGGAGAATTCAGTTTATGTTATCGGGCAACCCCTTGTTTACCTTGTTTATATATGTCCAATCCTCAGGTATTAATTTCCCAACTTGTGCTCCAGAGATCTATCCACATTTTCCCATTTTTACTACGCAGCAATTAGCACGAGGTTGGAGGTGTTATGGATGTTCTTGTCTTGTACATTCTGAATTATTGACGAGTCTACACATGAGAGCTTTTGGCATCATTTATTTATCATTTATCATTCATTCCTCATTCCTATCACACATATCTCATTCCACTCCGATATAAATGGGCTTTTACGTTTTACACACATATTTTGTGCATGTTGTCTGAGCCGGAGCTAATTTCTCACTCTCTCATCATCATCTCTCACACATCTCATCATCCGATTGGCATAAAGGTTAACAAGTGAAATACGCCCGAAATCAAGGGAATCATAAAGTGTCCAAGTCATGTGGCAGAGAGGAACGTTGAATAGCGTCCCTCTCCGCTACATTTTCAAAAAGACGGCGAGGGAGTTTATGTTCTCTCGTGTCTCCACATTTTTCGCTCATATCGAAAACGCTGCTCCTCTTCTCCTCGTCTCCTTCTCTCAACTTGTTTTTATGGAGAGAGAGAGAGATAAAGTATATTTGTTGCTCTCCATGTTTTTCTCCATTTCTCATTAAAAAATATGTGGTCTGGTCTGCTCTCTCAACTTAACTGCATGGAATGTGGACTGGACTATTGGACGAGAGAGAAGAGAGAAAAGGAAAGGTGATACATAAGTCGCGGCGATGAGGATTCCAATATGCCGATGTTGTTGTTGGTGCGAAATGCGAGGAGATGTGGAGAAATATTAGCAGAAAAGCTTGTGCGTTTCACATTACGTCTCTCTCTCTCTCGTTCGTGTGCATTTTGTGTGCAGAGCAGAAGAGAGAAGCTTTTTTGGTGCAAGAGTGTGTGGGCTTTGGAGAGAGAGAGAGAGAGGCAGCAATACACGTACATTGCATCCTTTTCGAAAGAGTGGAGGACGTGCTGCTTATATGTACTCGAGTTGTGCCCAAAAAGTTGAACTGTCACCATTCATCTGTACATCATGTACGTACGTATGCTTGTGCATATATATATCGAGTTTCCAGCACACGAAACTAAAGGACTCTTATTATACGTACGAGGCTGTTGTTCAACGTTTACTTTACACTTTTTAGGTATATGTCTCTCTCTCTCTCTGCCTCTACTGCATACCTTCTCCATCAAAGCAGAGTTCCCTTTAGCTTTTATGCGCCTTGTCGTCGTTGGTTTGGTGCGGTAAGCGAAGCGATGGGAATAAAAGCGTACCTAAAAGCAAAGGCAATAAAATAAGACAGAGAGAAAATGCAGGGGTGAGCGACGACCTGGAGCTGAGGTGTGAGTGAACAAAGACCTTCTCGGAACCCGGCTTTCAACGCTCTACGTCAAAGAATAACCCAGAAGAAAACTTATCCCAATTTATCCTTTTGCCAATTATAGCTGCATGTGCATACTTTATACTAATACTTAAAAAGTTCTCACCAAAAAGGCAAAAAGCTTCTCTCCATGCTTAATTATTATTAAAATGCATGGTTTTGACGATGAAAATAAAACGAAATTGATTGGCTCTGATTCCGAACTGAAACAGATTTGACCTGCATCTTCGAGAAAAGTGATTTAAACACTAACCTAATCTTAATCTTGGGATCTATTTCCATTTTAAAATTGTTAAATTTCTCAAAGGAAATTAGCATTTTAACCCTTCTTCCTTTACGTTGCCGTCTCTCACCTCTCCCCATTGATAATAGGCAATAGGGATTCTTGAAGTGGCAGCACACGAACGCATTTCACATTTACCAACAACGGACAACGCTCTGCTGAGAGGAGAGGAGCTTAAAAGCCTTGTATTTGTATCTATAAAAGCATCCACTTTTCCCTATAAACAATATACGTTCTGAAAAATGTACATAAGCTCAAGTCCTTATATAACTTACGGCTTTTATGTAAATGGCATTTGAAGCACACACCAGCAGCAGCAAAGCTTCGCTCTGCACATCCACATAGTCCACATCTCCACATCATCCACACGAGCACAAGACTAACGAACGAGGAATTAAAGGCATAAAAACGTATACACATCTCTCTGGTTATATGCATCTACTTTGTCCTTATGCACATATCCTTTGGCTCGGGGTTGAGAGCTTCTCCGCTTGCCTTTCCTTCGCTGCTATTCGCTATGGGCATTTATAATGGAGCCAGAGATTGGATGAGAGAGGAGGAATAGTGAAGCCAACATTGCCATTGCCACATACACGAATACGATATCCCGAGTGCACACAATTTGAGAGATACACAAGCTTTGAGTCTGTGAGACACGCTGAGCACCAGCACAGGCAAATAAACGGTATTGCAAGTAAAGCTGGTGAACCAGTGCATCTTCCCTTGCCTTTGCTTGCGTTTATGCTGCAGAGCTCTCTCACAAGGCGAAAAGTAGACTCCATCTACGAAAACAACCCTTTTTCCCCTCCTTTTTATCAACTCAAACTCCAAAACGAACATTTTGCACACACATCCAAACAACACAGATACAGGCTTCAACACCACAGCACAAGAAGAAGACGAGAAGCGCTTCTCCGCAAAACTCCCATCTCAAATACACAAGGTATGAAAATCTTTTTTACAAAACTTTACGCTAATCAGTGATTTTTTAACGGTGACAGCTCCGTTCGAGATAGGAGTTGAGCTGGTGGAGAGTGTTTCCAGAGAGGAGAGGAACTAATGAGCAGTTTCGTTGTGTCACTTTTTCTTTTGTAGGAAATTCCTCCGGTGTTTTTTTAGTTTTGAAAAGATAAGCAAGTAAGTGGTAAGATGCCGAGAAATAAGGTTCCGGGAAAACCGCGCGGTCGCATGACGGCCTATGCCTACTTTGTCCAGGCATGTCGGGAGGAGCTGAAGAAACGTCATCCGGATCAGGCTGTGGCGTTTACTGAGTTCTCCAGGAGTTGTGCGCAAAGATGGAAGGTAAGAAAATAATTGCATATGATTTTATTTTTTGTGGGGGAGGGGACCGGTGTTCGTGATTTCATAAGAATGGGAGTGCTTCAGGTGAGGATTGAGTGTTGGGGTGGTTGGAGGTTTTGCATGGGTTGAAGAAGTGCATCGAATATCAGCTCAAAGTAAATGCATTTTTGGGGGCAGTGGTGTAATGTGAACGTGTATGTCATATGTTAATGGTTGTATGTTTGGGGTTTTTGTTAGGCAATGTCTGCTCAAGAGAAGGCACCCTTTCAGAACCAAGCTGAGGTGGACAAGCAGCGTTTCAACGCTGAGATGAGGACCTACGTTCCTCAGGACGCTGGCAGGAAGCGCGGAGGAAAGAGGAAGCGCAGCAAGGACCCCAACGCACCAAAGCGGTCCCTGTCCGCCTTCTTCTGGTTTTGCAATGATGAGCGGCCTAAGATTCGAGGGATGAATCCTGAGTACACTGTCGGTGACGTCGCCAAAGAGTTGGGCAGGATGTGGGCTCAGGTTGACCCTCAGACTAGGGAGAGATACAACTTGATGGCGGAAAGGGACAAGCAGCGTTACCAGAGGGTAAGGAACTTTTTCCTACGTTGGACCACAGTTAAATTAAATGTCGAGATTCTCGGTCGTATATATGTTAACTAATTAACTTTATTTTTCTACAGGAAATGGAAGGTTATAAGGCAAACAACAAGAAGCCAACCGGCAGGGGCGCTCCACCAGTACAGCAACAACAATATGAGGCAGAAGAATCTGAGGAGGAATCTGAAGAGGAGGATGACGAGTAAACGAGAGATTTTTTTTCTTCTTCCCTAACAGCAAAGAAAGAGCCATGCATTTTTTTTCTTATACTCGTTTTGATTTTGACATACAATATGTTTTAGAGACAAGTTTTTTTAGCTATAAATATTATCATTAGTACTATAAACAGTTAAGATTTAAAAAATGTGTGTAGGACATACTAACCTGATTGTTTTCTTAATATGGATTAAGGATTGATTGAATGTTTGAGAGAATGTTTGAAATATCGATTTAATTGATAGAATTCCACTTTAATTGTTTTTTGTAGTTTGTTTTCATGATCGCTTCGTATTTTGGACTTTGTAGAAAAAAAAGCTGGTGACATATATACATAGCCGATAACATGATGAATTTTCCAAAGCACTTTGCTTAACTTGAAGATGTAAATGTACATATTATCTCTTAAATGATAAATACAATATAGTTTTCAATTTAATTTTGTTTTTTTCTCTGCATACTTTCATTACAAAATGTTATAAGATATATAAAAAAACACTGAGTATTTTTTAAAATCAAAGTTTTGCCAGTTTAGGAAGGTGGTTACCTTTAGCGTGAGAGAAGAGCAGGAAATAAACCCGTTGAAAAGTAATATTTTCATGGTCTGATGTTATCTTCCACACGATTAATTGTATGCGATTGTTTAAATACATAAACATAAAGCACACGAGATGACGTTAAGTCGGGTGAGATGTAGTTATTTTTAGTAATTTCTCATTTAATTTTTTTCTCTCGGTTCGGTAGATATCAAATTTTGTAGCAAAAGTTTCAATTTGTTTTTTTCAAAGTCCCAAGGGACATTTCAAAAGTAGCTTTACTTCTCCGAGAAAGGAACTAATCGTAAGAAAACCTAGACAAATGATTAATCGTATGTGGAAAGGTAATCGCTAAAGTTAAGAAAGTGTACAACTTTGTAAAAGTACAGTAAATACAACATTAATTATGAGTGAGGATTTTAAAAGAATTTGGTTATAAACTTGATGGATAAAATCACACAATTATTAGTGGGTGTAAGGGCTATTTTGACAAGTATTATACGGGAGAAATAGCTTTCACTTAATGTGACAAAATGGGAAAACCTTTAAAAAAATATATACATAATCTTGAAAAAAATTACTAAAAATTTGCATGTGTTGTGTACATAGTGTATATGTGCCTGACTTCAGTCGTTTCGTGGGAGAGAGACTGATAGCGGACTTGTAAGATCTCAAAATTTTTGTGTGAAAAAAATAAATAAAAAACAAAGCTACAAAACATGTGTTGGAGTTGGGCACACATTTTATTGCAAACGTAAAAGCACCCTTATCATACTAACCATGAATGAATAACCGTAAAGATTATATAGACATGATGAATAATGATAAACACAAATTTTCACATTCACTTCCTTAATACACATCATCATCCACCTGAATGATCTTTTGCACTTTGGTCACACTTGAAGGGGACGAACCCCCACTTTCAAACTTGAACCAACCTTCTTTCTTGTTTACAATGAGGGTGGACCCGTCATTAAACAATGCTCCATTTCCTGATTTAGTCGAATGTTGCAAGAAACTTCCGGAAATCGTAGCAGACCGTTTTGGAATGGAACATGATGATTGTAATTGTAAGCCTGCATCCGTAACAAAATTGTTTACACGAGTTGCTCCCACGTCTCCGCTTCGAACTCGCTTTCTCTCGATTTCCAAACGCTTTTCCAAACGGTTGTAGGTGTCAAGGAAGGAATTAAAATTTGCTGAAGCAGATTGGTTGGTGGTGGTCTCAGCCGAGGAGCCCATCAAAAATTCATATTTAAGCTTGGAAACATCCTTGGCTCGATCATGGTTTAATGCTATTTCTGATGAAGGAGATGAACTGAAGTTGTCCAAATTCATTGTTGCATCTTTTGGATGTCCAGGAATGGTTGCTGATTTGGAGTTGGCGGAGTTGAAAGGCACTTTTCCAGCGGATTTTTCTTCCTTGGGTGTACTTGGAGGGACAATAATGCAGCTCTCCTTTTCTTCCACAGTTTCATAATAATTCTCCTTCCCAATCTGATTTAAATCTTCAAATTTGATGCCCGATTCATGCTTTTGATAATCTTGTCCCGTCTTTGTACCTGTTTTTGTGGTCACCACAGTTGTAGCATCAGTGCTGTTTGCCAGAGGTACAGGTCCGGGTCGGCGAGGTGTTTTGTAATCAATGTAAACATTTTGATGGCTTCTTTTTTGCAGCAATTCTTTATCGATGTTCCAAAGAGTGCTTTTACCGGATTCATTACAAATTTGCTGTGTGCTTAGCAAAATGTTTGATTTCATTGTTTTCTCGGCTTCTCGCTTACCGTCCTCATTATTAGGCGCCTTACAGGAGGATTCGCTTGATTGCAAAGACGTAGTCGCAATTAACTTGGAACTGGAATGATCAACAATTCCTTTAAAGGCATTTTCCGCACTTGGACGAGAGCTTTCACTCCTTTCAGCTTTCTTTTCCGCTTCAACACAACTAATTTCAACTTCAACTGGCTCACTAGAAACAAAGGCCTTGTTTCTATATTTAAGCAGTAATTTTTTAGACATGTGACACAAGATCATTGGTAACACAAACAAAACTAAAAGGCACAGGAAGCATGTGAGCAACAATAAAACATGGAGGAACCAAATTTCCTCAAGCAAAACTCCAATTTCCCGTTCACATTTGGCGGAGGAGTAATGTAATGAATCAACAAACTCTGTAGAATTATCCTCCTCCTCAGTAACACTTTTAAATCCGCAATTTGCACTCTTTTGGGACGTGGCCTCGAAGGGCGCTATATCAGAATCGGAAGTAGCGGCTGAAACAACGGTTTTCGCAAAACTCAAACTTGGAGTAGAGGTTCCAACTTCCGCAATAGCTTTTGCATAACGGAAATTTGCTTTACTCGATTTTCCCGTTGAAGTTGTTGTAGAAGTAGTTGTAGTTGGGGCCAGCATTGTTATAACTTTCTCCTCGTTTGCGGAAACTACTTCAGTTACAGCCGAAGTTGCAGGTGCTCGAGAGGTCGTAGAAATAGTTGGCTTCATTGTTGTTGTAGTGGTCGCTCTAACACTTGAAGGCGATTTCGTCAACGACATCGGTGGAACTTGTTGCTGGTTTTTTACAACATCCACTTCCACATCTTCATCATTTTGAAACACTTTCACAGGCACTGGAGCAATTGTGGTTGAATCCAGGGATACCCGGACCACTGCGGAAGATAATTCACTTATTTCAAACTTGCTCTGGCTATCGTTATTTTCAGCCACACTCTGAGAAACCTGCTGCTCCTGTGCAGTGTTTCCATTTCCGGTTTCTTGTCTAGTTGTCGTCAGATTCAGGTCTGTCTCACTGTGAGCTTGGTTAGCAATCAGTGGCTTATTCTCAATGCCCGAAAAATTGCCAACTCCAGAGCCCGTCCCGGTTCTATCCTCTGAAGAGGTCCTTGATGTATCTTGTACTTGCATAATTTTCTCTGAATTGGAGGACAAAGATAAGGCTTGATTGAGGTTTGTCACAACCTCGACCTCGTCGCTATCTTCAGCGTCTTCGAATGTCTGGTCCGCCGATATGCTGCTATTAGTGCGTTCTTCTTGTGTTATTGATGTATTATATTGTTCTGATCCCAATTTTGTTACGTTCACTACTCTCACTACTGGCTCTTCGACAACTTGCAATTCCTGAAACGTTTGCTTACTGATCTCCAGCCCTCCAGTTGTTTGCTGTTGATGTAGACTTGCATTCCAAGGTGTAATCTATCAAAATTCATTCACAGTGAATCATACAATACTTCTATTGAATAATCTTAATTTAATTAAGACAAAAATTTAAACAGACAACACTTACATTATTATTGCCAGACGAATTACGCTGACGAATGACAGAAAACGACGTTTCCGCTTGTGGCACAGTTTTTCGTGAATGCGAGACTGTTTTTGTGGAGACACTACTCTGTCTAATGGTTGTGGTTCCTGACCCGCTAAAACCAGCACCAAACCCGTTGGAGTGATTATGACCTCCTGAGCCGCCACCACCTGACATAGTTCTTCGACTATGAACAATGCTTGATCCCCTGTTACTTCCACCCTTTGCAGAAAATTCAAGGGCATGGGTAGGTATGTCATCTTCATCTTCTGCGAACTCCAATCGACCAGAATTAAGAGAACTCCCAAAATCAGTACCGCTGCCACGGGAGAGTTGTTGAAAATGATCTGCACCCCCATTGGAAGACTGAGTCCATGACGTACTTTGAGATTGTGACTGCGAGAAGTTGCTGGCGTTAAATGGTTGATGGCTGCTAACAACGTGTTCCACTACGACATGATGGGTCTGCCCAGGAACTTGAACTACGCTGCCACCAGGGCTTCCGATGACGCCAGAGTAATTACTAGCCCCTCCAAAATTTCCGAAGCTGGTGCTGGAAGAGCTGGAACTGGATAAGGATATTTGAGGTGCAAACTCCTGTCTGCTTGAACTGCTCGACGTTTGCCTTGATCTACCGAACAGTTTTGACATGGTTTCCTGAAATTAATTTGAATCAATGAAAATTTAATGTACCATAATTGGATCGTCATTGTACAATTTAAAGCAACGCAGGGTACATATTACAACTTACATTAAATACATGACGGGCTTGCCCTTTTGCAGAGGAAGTTACATCGCCGAAGGTCGTGACAGTCTACAAAACAAACAAAAAAAGTTTCTTAAACCTTAAGCATTATAAATGAGCAAGTGTGCGGTAAGGCAAACACTCTTTAAAACCTTTTGAGCACTTTGAAGTAGTCGAGAAAGACCAGTCTCGCCATTTGTCAAAATTGGCGAAGGGGCTGCAGTGATGTCTGTCGTAAAATAGCCCGAGTCGAGAAGAATGACATGGACAAAAATCCAAGTCACAAGTTTATGAGAATGTTGGTTAAACATTCTAATCAAATGCCTTTTAGGAAATCTATCTATCTCTTGTGAGCCTACAGCACGTGAGATTTTAATATACTGAGCATGATCCTTCGACAGGTTCATCCCTTAAATATGCATTTTCATCGTTTATCGACGGTAATGCCATTTCCCGTGAAATATTTGAAATGCGGCCAGTACAATCTTGAGAAACATTTGAAAACCACATCCATCCTTAGCCTTCCAAGAAAGAAACTTCCAAGAAGATTCGCAGGTGCTGCATTTATAAGTGACAATGCGTAATTTACAAGATGTTCACATGCAACACATCATTAAACTCCAAGAAACGAAGCTTTGAAAATGAGTTCAAGGTAATGCAGTTGAGCTGTTCTAAAATTGCATCTGCATGAGAATTGCGAATATATGTAAGTCGGAGCTGGAACTTCGAACGGATGTGGTTTTGCTTATCCGAATCTGCCTGTTCGCCTCTGGAATGCAATGCATTTGTTTACGTGCACAGCTAGCTAAGCGTGAATGAAATCTACAACATCCTGTTATATCACAATTGCAATTGCACATTACCATTTACTACATCGAATGTGGATCCCAATCTTACGTATAATTTGTTTTTGGTTTTGCCTACTCCTCTATACGAACAATTGACCCAGATATTTGATGGCATTGGCCTAATAATTGAATATTTTTCTTAACTGATTTAACCCAGTTAGTGGTTTCCTCTCACACTGCTAATGATTTTTGCTTTATTAATGCGTTCTACTACTTAGTAAGTACCTTGGACATTGGACATGCGTCACTGAAAATATCATGGAATCTTGCCTACATCCGACAGGGATGCAGTTAAACCTCCTCGTCCTCTTCGTCTTCATCAAAATCATCAAAGTTCTCTGGATCCTCTAATGATGTCTTTTGGGCCCTGAAAGAGTGATAAGAACGGAATATGTTAACTAGTCAGTCTATAACTCTAGCAGTTTAGCTAAGCTAAGCTCAAGCTAGAAGCTATTACAAATTTTCTAAAATCTCATGAACAAGCAAACGTACTCAAAATATGGTAAATGAAGGCTATTCTTGGACTCCCTTTCATCATCCTCCAGGGTCAATTTAAAGGTAGTAAGATTTTTCAAAACCTCTGTTCCACTGTTGTCCCTTTTGTCAATGGTATCATACACAAGTTTTTCCTGGAGTTCGTTATTTACCACTTGAAACACAGTTTTCTAAACGCAACAATGAACGAAAGAAGCATTAATGTTAATTTGATTTTATCATGATTTAATTGTACATAAAAATTATTTATCCTCTGGCTAACTCCCTTGAGAATATTCAGTCTATTATGCAATTATACTATGTCTGTAAAAATCTATTTACCTCATGAGAGACTCTTCTATCACTCCGGATTTTCAAAAGATCGCAAGTAAACTCCGGACCATCGTTGGAGGACACCCCGCCCGTTATCTCATGCACGGACTGCAGATAAGCAATCTCAGTCGCAGCATCATAAATAACTCCAATTTCATCCGTTGCCAAACTATTTTTACCAAAAAATATGAAGATCTTCCTGAACCGTTTGGAAATCCCTCGAAGAAAATGCGCCTGAAGTTTCGCATTTCTTGCGGTAGCCAATATCGAGAATAAACTGTAGTCATCAATTATCAGAATGTGCGATCTGCCAGGTCTTGATATTACATTTCCTGATAAAGTCTCGTATAGGTTTTCTACAATCAAAATACAAGCCACATTTAAGTCCTGACTCTGTAAGCATATCTGCATTACCTACTTGCATGCACCCATATACGCATGTATGCATACATGCACCTGCCAACATATTATACATTTTTTTTAATTTCCAAAAAAACCTACCCAAATTAACTACAGGATTCCTAACAAAGTCATAAACTGTCACATCATTTCTCCTGTTCAGCTCGAAACTGTTGACATCATTGGCAAAGAGGAGGAGATGCATATGACGCTTATTGCTATCCTCCAAATCCAACGAGTTCGTTAAGGCTTCTTGGATATACCTTCCCGAGTACAAAGAAGGTCCCATATCGTCTAAAAATGGAAAACAGTTAAAATCCAACAATTAAATGAACAATTCCTTCCAAACATCCCACCTTAACTACTCCACCTTAATGCACGTCCCTTGGTTGGGCGCATTTAAATTTATGTGTGCATTTTTAAAGCACTCAACTTACAAGTAACAATCGAAACTCTGGGTCTCGGCCCACTCGAAATCTTGGCGGACAACGCGTACTGCAGTCCTTCCGGCATGTTTTCACTCTCAACTCCCTCAAACCAGGTTAGAAAGTAGTTAATATTTCCAATTAAGTAGCTCAATTAAAAACAACACAATCAGACGATCAGATGTTCGCATGTAAAGTAAATGGCAATCCCAACTCCACCCTGATTCCCCTCTACGCCCCCAAAAATCGGAATTTTTCGCCAACAAAATCCACCTCGAGTTGACAGCCGTCTAGTTGAAGAGGACTAACCAAGTTGTCGACTTTTTTGCGAGCAATTAGTAATTAAAAATTAAAATTGAAAAAATGCTAGGTGTTGTTTTGTTGTGGTAAGTGAGCATTGCAATTGCAAATTGCATAAGGTTTTTATGGTGCGTAAAAGGGCATTGGATTTTCATACCATTTCTTCACTCACATTTCATAGGGCATAAGGAACGCATAGGAGAGCCACCATGGCTAAAAACGTTTGCTGGGGCAAACACAAGCAAAAGTTTAAAGCCAGCCGATGATTCGCTGACGGCGAGGAGAGCTCTTTCCTCGCGAAATATGAATGGGGTGGACACGCCGGGGTATGGGTATGGGAGGTGAGATGGAGATGTGTGCTCACAGAGCTTTCAACTTGAACACAAATACACACAAGATCCCATTCAGTTCTGAATTCCCATTTGGCATCTGCTCAGCGTAAGTTCCCTAATTTAATTTGTAATTTTTTATATTTAATGTAATTGCGAATCAAGGTAGGCGTGATCAATTTGACAGAGGAAGAGTGTAAACTAGTTTATAGAATTGCGTTAAATTACGTTTTATGTAGATTTTAAAGAGTTTGAGAAATTATTTGGAGTGTGCAATGTTGAATGTCAACATACAACATAAGACGTGACATGACTTATTGTGTTTTTAAAAGATACTTTAAAATTAATTAATGTTTGTTTTGTTCTTTACAGAGTTTTCACTCTTTGCTCTTAATCGAAAACAGCATCAGGATGTCGGGAGGACTCGAGGTTTTGCAAATCCGCGAGGATGACGTTACGAAAATGCTTGCCGCACAGACCCACATTGGGTCGGAGAATGCGGACTTCCAAATGTCGCAGTACGTGTTCAAGCGACGCCCCGATGGTAACATTATTTTGATTATGATAAGCTGATTTTTGGTGTGGTGGCTCTTTGCAGGGTCTAATTTTTTTGATTGTGATTAGGGGTGCACATTATCAATTTGCGAAGGACGTGGGAGAAGATCCTGTTGGCAGCGAGAGCGATTGTCGCCATTGAGAGACCATCTGACGTGTACGTCATCAGCTCCAGACCTTTTGGTCAAAGGGCTGTACTGAAGTTCGCGTCGTACACTGGAGCGACCGCCATCGCTGGACGTTTTACTCCTGGTGCTTTCACCAATCAGATCCAGGTACGGCTTTTTATTACGCAGATTATAAAATACAGGAATGTTGCTGATTACAGGATGAGCCATCGTATTGTATACGTGCGTGAAGCTAGCTAATGATTTCGCAAATGCTTTACCGGATGCTGACAATCACTTTTATATAAACATATATTAGGGGTTGAGGGTGAAGCACCAGTGAGGTGAGAGCTAATAATTTTGTTTTTTTGTTGTTTGCTCAATAGGCTGCGTTCCGTGAGCCACGTCTTCTTATTGTCACTGATCCAAGGACCGATCATCAGCCCATCACTGAGGCATCTTACGTGAACATCCCCGTAATTGCCTTCACCAACACTGATTCGCCACTCAAGTTTGTGGACATTGGGATCCCATGCAACAACAAGGCTCCCCATTCAATTGGATTGATGTGGTGGATGTTAGCCCGTGAGGTACTCCGACTCCGAGGAACCATCCCTCGTGACCGTTGGGGCGTCATGGTCGACTTGTTCTTCTACAGGGACCCTGAAGAAGCTGAGAAGGAAGAACAAGCGGCGAAGGAACAGGCTGCCATTGCTGGCAAGGCCCTTGATGCTGAGCAGTCCATCACTGCTCCAGTCATGTCTGAGAACTGGCCTATTGAGCCAACACCGACGGTTGCTGAGGTCGACCCAGCAGCTCCAGCGCCTGCCTTCACCCCTGCAGCAGCACCTGCCGCTACTGAGGATTGGAGTGCGGAAGCGGAGAGCTGGAACCAGGACACCAATGATTGGGGTGGCTCTGCCAACTGGTCTTAAGTGACAAATTCGAAACTTGATTGTGGGCACCTCAACAGAATCAATATTCCATTTTCTTACTGTTGACGTTAACAATATTTATTATTGTTCCACCCACAAAAATATTTTGCAAGAATAAAAAGAGAAAAACTACAAAAATTAATGTAACGCGTTTTCATATATCTGATTTATTAGCATTTTATCAATCAAAGAATTAAGACGAGGTTCTTCAACTTTCTAAATCAATCTAAATCTATTCACAACCTGGCACCAACTGCATGAAATTGCATTTGCCAAGAGCTGGGTCGAAATGCAGTCCTTGAGCACACTCCAGTAGCACGCTTGCTCCACAGGCACACAGTGTGTAGAGTTGACAATTTCCAGGGAAGGGGTGGAAGGAGATGTCGTTATCCTTGCAGTCTCCTGGTGCCCCTGTCACGGATGTAGTTTGATCTGTTACTGTTTGGTCCGTTGGCTCAGTTGGAGGTGGTTCAGTAATGGCAGGATTACATCCGGTGGAAGCCTCACTGTTAAATAATGAAACATTTAAATCACCCATAACCTCACGGCTTTGTGATCTTTGTTCTTATCAATGAATAAATTCTCAAAGAAACTTACCAAGTTGATACACGGGTCATCATTTGGTGGACAGCCTTCATTTGTGCACCGTCTTTGTTCACTGGTTTTAAAAACAATAATAAATTTTCATACATTGCCATTTGCAATTGTATTGCAATGGGAGGAAAAATAATCATAAAATTCATGACTTTTTGGCAACAGGCAAAAGTATACTTACAGAAATTTGCGTTAAGGTATCCCCACCTAAAATCAGAGATTCATATGTTCACATAAGATGGATACATATAATATCAGGTTTTTACGAATTTAAACATATCAAATCATACTACATTCCAGAGATTTGAGAGATTGCATCTATTTGATTTATTTCCTTACCAATCCCAGCAAGCATTAGGATTTCCTTGCATAATATTTGGAGCAGCTTGTGGAAATAGAACGATGATGTCATTCGCCTCAGCCACCTCCAGAAAACCAGTTTTCGTGGCATAAATATCCTGGAGATTGGATCTGGAGATTTTTTCATGAAGAACATTACATTTTGCAATTTTGTAAATTAATTTCTTTAGTTTAATTTAATTTAAAACGCTGTGCATGGAAAATCTGCTCAACTCACTTGCTCTGTTGACAGCCATGGAAGGCAATGTGAAGCTTGCACATTCTGCTTCGATCCTGACAACCCGTTGGAACATAAATATAGCCGATGGGATCCATGCTGGAGAGTGCACTTCCTCCAAACTCTCCCTGATTAAACTCGGAGAGTTGGCCGGCCGCGGAGGATGCGGGTGGGGCTAATGTCTCATTGAGGAGGTAGTTGAGTCCAATCGAAGCTCCATGATAGTCACAGTTGTTAATGTAATGAGTCAGGGAAGACGAAGAGCTGCAAGCTGCTCCGTAGAAATCTGTTGGCTATATACACAAACCAAATATGAAATTTCCAGCTTGAAACTGATTTTTTTTCTTTAAAATGGTTTAAAAACTTGTTTGGATGCTACTTACAAAGCCATGAACAGCGGCGAGAGAATATTCCGTTTCCACCACGGCCCCAAATTCTTCATAAACCTGCTGTAACTTTTGTCCAGCGACTATGCAGACGAATAAACGGTGTGTTTGAAACTAAATGTTGCTAATTATGCAATGTTTTACGAGGCGAAGACCAACCTGGGTTAACAGTCGTGTCCCTTGTTCCATGGAAAACGAACACTTTGCTTCCACTGATGCCGCTGACACTGTCGAGCTTACCTGCACCTGCCAAGTCGTTGATTTCCTTGACGAGATTCGCGACAATGATCGTGGTCGGACTGTACATGCACAGATTGGCCGCGGTCAGTCCTCCTTTCGCACACGCGAATGGAACTGGAGGAAACAAAAATCCACTCGTCATTGCAAATATTCCCGACAGCCATAAGCAGACTTTTATATATTAATTTAGATTACAATTTGCACTTACGTCCAGCGTAGATCCCAGCTCCCTGAATTTCACTGGAGAAAGCAACCTACAGCAATGAAACCATTTTTAGTTGATATCGCTTTTAAAAGAGCAAAATCTTGGCAGATATTCTTACGTGGTATTGCATGGCCATCGCCCCACCCGCTGATAAGCCAGACACCGTGATCGACGACGTGTCCACATTGTAACTCTCTACAAAAAGTTTGTGATTTTAATTTCGATTAAACTTGGAATGAAGGTGCCCATTTTAATTAAATGTAGTTTTAATTGCGTACTTACGTAAATCTGCCCCGAGTGAACCCTGGGACAGGCACACAACTGCCAAAATGCACGCCCACACAACCTTCATTTTCGAAGAATTGTCGAAAAAGTCTCCGTGAAAATTGCGAAGCTCTGGAACTGGAAGTTAACTGTTCTCCGTCGAAGAACTGAAAAAAGAGCAGCTCTGTTTGAAAACCTATTTTGTAACGCTAAAACATTTTATAGTCAAGAAGCAGAAACTGATATCAAATGACCGACAATGACATATAATCTGTTCATGAGCATCTGATGATCCTAAATGCATACTTGACTCAGCGGTCATTATGATTATATGCCTATGCCTTTGCTAATTATAATTAGCATTAAATTTGCCATGTGAGAAAATCAATCAGTATCGATATCAATCAAAATCAAATCAGTCGTAGTTTGTGTGGATGAAACGGTTATTTTTAGGTTATTTTCATCGTAGTGTAGGAGGGTAGTTGTGAGGAAAAGGAATTTTACAAATTTGTAATCATGAGCTTGTATCATGATCGGTGATCGCGATGTATCGATCGATAAGTGTCCATATTGGTACATACCACGTAAACAGACTTTTTATGAAAACACTTGATCTTGAAAATCACTGGATCTGTGCAGAGGTGCTTGTATGCATACTAAATAGAAATTTTGTAATACGAGGACTATGCAATATGGGCATATGACGGGGATTCACGTCTGTCAATCTTCTTCGATAAAGATTCATGTAATCTACGACGGATATATTTGCAATAATTTGTTAAATTGACAGGTTGCATGACAAATGTGATTTTTGAGCCACATCACCTCCGTTGGAACGTTGGAGTAATTCCTAAAAAAACCAGTTCAGTCATGAAGAACTATATCACATCATCAAACCATTCTTCTCGTTTCATGTGCACATGCATTAGGACGAATTTCGTTGGATGACAAAATAAAAGGAAAGTTATCTCTTATTAAATGGTCATTAGTGTAATTGCTTCGGCTTCGACATAACTGCGGTTCTTCAACTTCGCCCCAACCTGTAGCAAGTACCTGCACCCGGAGATTGAGAAATGGAATGGAGAATGGGCGACTTTTTGAGAGACTCTCCGGATTGGGGCGAAGTGAAAATCTCATAATTCGACAATTTCGTCAATTTGGAGCGATATGAGCAAGGGACTTTGGCAAACTAATCAAGATTAATTTTGAAACTATGTAGAATTATAGTATTTGAATATAATTGACGCTCATGTCCTGAACAGAAGCATGATCAAGTGCAACTGGGAGAGCACACGGAGCATGCTCATGTTTTTATAATGAATGAGCAAAACAAACACCTGCGGTTGCGTCATTCTCTGCCTATCGAATATTTAGCAATTCTAGTTTTCAGCAGTAAATTGACACTTTGGAATTTCACAAATATTTTAAGTACGCTCCAAAGCAATTATGCACATGCCAAAATCAAATGCTCACGCTTCATATTTGAGATTCGACCTGTCACAACAAGTCGGAGTATAATTGATGCATAAAGTTTTGTCAATTTATGTCGTTTACGTCAAGAGAAATGTTCCCGTCCATCGTCAACTAATCGAATTACGAAAGCAAATTAAGAGCTGAGTGTGTACATGTGTGACGTTCTCAGTCCTGATACTTTCAAGGAAAGATATAAGAAGAATGCAGATGGATGTCGACAAGTGTCGCGTGGGTTCAAGTGTGTTGGAATGTTTGGAATAGCGATCAGTGACCACTCAATATTATGGTTTTGGAATGTGAATTTATGGAGAGAAAAATCGTTCTCATCTTCTCATGATTTTACACTTAATATCCAATCGGCCACTTTTACCTTTATCCATGCATTTCAATCCATTTCATAAGGATTGGAAGATATGCATGGAATTCACAATTCTGCCATAATTTTCAGGGAAATGCTTTACGTACGTACCGTTACGCAGGGTTGCTTTCTGCATCGCACTTGGACTATTTTATGCTGACGTTTGTAATAGAGAAAGTCTCGAAATTCGTGACCGTAACGTCACAATCAAAATGGGATTCCCCAATGAAAATGTGTATATCTATGTTGTAACGCATTTCCATTGTAATTATAATTTTATTCATGGAATAACGGTAAAAGTATTCTTTCTCCACGTAGATAATCTTTTATGCGCACGTTACTTTGATTTTGTGCATGGACATGGACATGAATATCGTTTTAATACTTTCGGCTTTCATTTGACGTTGGCAGATCTGCGCGGGCGGCGGGCGAACGTAAGATCCATTGTCAATCAAACACTGACAAACCTAAACCTGACTACTTTAATCCGTCTCTCAACAGAACAACGTAAATCTGTGACGATGAGTGCTGCAATGTTCATCACAACAGGTTTCAGGTCAGATAGACCATTTAGAGAGATAATGAATGCGGGCGGACGTGAGAGTCGACATATTTATTACGTCCGAGAATGAAAATGCATCATCACGAGAAATCACGAAAGAATTAAGTTTTCAATGAAATGTAAAAAAGCAATCAACATAATATCTCTCATGATCCAATTGATAATCAATTCAATCCTTATCGATAATAAACGTAAAAAATGGGTTGCTTTTCGGCTTTAACCGCTTATCTTCCGAAAGTCAACATTTGCAAAAAAAGTGTTTCAGGGTGACTTTTTGCCTTCGTTCGGGGATTACTGGATGATTATATAAAAACGAGGTGAACCTTGGCGAATTGCACACAGATCCTCGCAAACCTTTGGAGAGAGAGAATTATAGAACTGAATTTTATTTTAATTTGTTACACGCAACGCGATGAACAAGCGTTTAATTCTCGCCGTGGCGCTTTGCCTGGCGACGTCGGCACTTGGACAAGTGGACCCTGCACTTTCCTGTCCCTTGGAGCCTGCAGAGTGCACCCTTCCCAGTTGCCACTGCTCCAGTTCCTTGCCTCCAATGACCCCTCAAGAGGAAATTCCACAGGTGAACTTTTCTCCAAAATTAAAAATAATATTTTGCTATCAAAAGCAGTTTACTTATTTGACATCGGGATTCGGGTTTGTAGCTTGTCTACCTGACTTTCGATGATGCCGTTAGCGTCGACAACTACGCCTTTTACGATGAAGTCCTTTTCCACAGGACAAACCCCAACGACCACCCAATCACAGCGACGTTTTTCATCACCCACGAGTACACCAACTACTCGATGGTGAACGACCTTTGGCGTTTTGGTCACGATGTGGCCCTCCACAGCATCTCCCACAACCCGAGCACAAGCTACTGGGCCGAGCTCAGCGAGGACGATTGGCGAGCCGAGGTTGTGGATCAGCGAGAGCAAATTTCCACCTTTGCAAGAATCCCACCTAATGCAGTAAGTGTCTAGCATGAATTGGCTTAGGAGAAAACGACATTTTTGACGCATGACACACATCTTTCTGCAAAAAATCATAGGTTACTGGAATGAGAGCACCTTTCCTTCAAACTGGAGGCGACGCCATGTACGCAGCTCTGAGCTCTGCAGGCTTCGGGTGGGAATGCTCTCGACCAACTCTCAACTTCCGCAAACCTGGGCTCTGGCCTTACACCAATGACTACGCCTCGACTCAAGATTGTCAGATTGGACCTTGTCCAATCGGAAAGTATCCTGGGTTTTGGACCGTGCCCATGATCGACATGCTTGGAGGTGACAGGCAGGGATGTGCGATGGTTGACACATGCACGCCAGTGTAAGTTTGTCTCCACATTGTCGACCGTTGATTATCGTTGTTATGAGATTACTGGATTTATTATTTTTTGTTTAAAAAAATAACGACATTCAGACCAGCAACTTCAGATGAAACCTACGACCTCCTCTTACAGAACTTTAATGACCATTACGAAGGGACAAGAGCCCCATTCGGTGTTTTCACTCATTCTGCTTGGCTCAACGGTACCGGGAGCCCGAATATCACTGAAAGACGCCTCGGCTACGTTAGGTTTTTGGACTATTTGGACGGATTAGACGATGTGTACATTGTCAGTGTCGCCAGGGCTGTGGAGTGGATGAAGACGCCAACGCCTCTTTCCACCATTACCGAATTCGCACCCTTCCACGTTCAACAGCAAGCACGCACCTGTGCCAGCATCCAGAGGTGCAGGTACCCCCCAGAACTCACACCCTTCCCAGAAGAAAGGTAAACAAGTCGGACTGGCATCACTATTCCATGCTAATCTACTCATATACTCAACTTAAACATAATGAACAATCATGTAAAAATGTACTTTATTTTGACCAGGTACATGGACACTTGCACCGCATGCCCACCAGTATATCCTTGGGTCCACAATCATCTCGGTAGACCTCCATTAACTTAATCCACCCAGCCAACCTTTGTGAGAGTGACGATCAAAGATTAATTTTTAAAAAAATTGTAGATTAGTATGTAACGACAGTTGACAGCAGTAAATTTTATCACTTGGACTCAAGTGTGCATTTGCGCAGCGATTTTGTTGATCTTTGATATGTTTATCGTGTCTTCCTTTATCTCAAAAACTGACATTTTTGCAATCAATAAAAATTCACCAGGTTAAATGAGAAAGTATTTAATTCTCTTGATTTTTTTTTGCAAATGTACACGGGAAACATGACGGGAGTGATTTTTATCGTAAAAAACTTAAATCACAGGATTGAGAGAGAAGATATATGATCAAAGAGTAAAGAGTAGGCTTCTGATTTGACATGTACCCAAATTCCAAATGCAAACAAAATTGGACTTTTGCAGACGACATCACTTTCAACTTTAAATATAACACAATTTTTATTTGGCCCACATCAACTTGTTTTCACATGAAATCATCCGAATCTGAGCCCGAGTTGTCACGATTGGTTTTCATATTTTCTGCCTTCATTAGCGAGCTGTAACTTCTGCACACAAATAATACTTTTAATTGCTTAAATCCTTCAAATTTGATGTTTGCAGTTAAAAAAGTCATTGAAACTCAAAAATTTACCTGAGCTCGGCTTCATCCGCCCTCTTCTTCGCCAATTGTTTCTCTTGTTCCCGATGTTTTCGATCCTTCTCCTTCTGCTCTTCTCGCTCTTTCTTATCTCGCTCCTCTCGCAGCGCTCTCAAGTCCAGCTTGATATTCTCAGTTTTGGTTTTGTTAAGTCTTTTCACAATGTCCGGATTTTTGGCAACGTTTTTCACTAGATGAACTTCCTTATCATTGTAAAATCCTACTTGGCCCACTTCCATGCCTGGAGTTTTCTTCAGGTTGCTCCACAGTGTGTAGACGACGTCCACAGTGGAGTTCTTCCTCCCTTGGATCGAGTTGTCCTTAACAAATTGGCAGGCATCGTCGATAATTGAGGACGGAACGTCATCCAGAGTTTCTCCCTGACAAATTAAAGCAAATCAGAAAAACAAATTATGAACTTTTACACTGTCGTATTCGGTTACGGCGAAGATTTTTGCAAATTGCTCAATAAATCTTACTGGTCTCAGACGGAGGTAGACGTGGGCAGAGGATAACTTGTCGACATGAAACCACACATCCTCCGGCCAGCCCCATTTTATTAGCTCTTCATCTGTGAAGGGAAGAAACATAATTAGATCCTTAAATTTTTTGATGACCGTTATCAATCTTTATCACGCTTACTTTCATATTTATCCTCGCCCATAAATAGGGTTATCGGAGGGTCCACAACTGAAAACACAAAAACACACGGGTAAACTTATAAGTTCTCGCAAAACAAGACTTGTCAAATCAGATTATCAAGATGTTTTAACAGTTTCGTTTACCACTTGAGGTGAAGTAAAATACCATCGTTCTATAACTCTCTATTCAAGCCTAATTTGCACTACGAAGAAATTTTGACATTTAAGGACTCCAGACACCAGAAGTCCAGCACTATCTTCACACGTTCAAATTCAAATTTGTTCACCAGTGACAAGTGACAGGCCCAGGCCACCGTTAGTAAATGATATTCACTTACACAATTTGAATGTAAATGTTTGTAAACAATATTTCTTGTTTACTTTTTCGTTTGAACTCCAGCAAAATATTATTGTTTCCAGTGAAATATTTTTCCGAGATTCTGGAATGACACATCTGCACACACAAATGGATTTGGCAGGACGGGGATTTCGCGGGTGGCTCCTGGAGCACATGCAAACAAACTGAATGCTTTGAGATCTTGAGAATGATGCTCGTAAAGCTAAAATAAAATTTTCGAATCATTTCTATACATGTAATTGATTAAATGTAACTTTTTTAGTTACTTTTCTTTATTATGGCATCAACAATATTTTTCTCTCTCTCAGACTAATTGATTCATAATTACATAAATTCTAGGATTGAAATAATAATACACATTCATTTGGAAGTTTATGTACAAAACTAGCAACAAAGGCAGCGAGCGTCCTTTTCACTTCAGCTGCATTATGGCTCAACGCAATTTTTTTTACAATTTAAAATGACTTAGAAATTTCGAGATGGGAATATAAATCATGATAATTAAAGCAAGGTAGTTTCTCCTCGACAATTTTAAGCAGTGAACAGGCTTAACCGCTCCATCCCCAGCCATAACCGTCAGAGCGTTGTTGGTAGGAGACACCACCCCATCCCCATCCACCGTGACCAGCATGTCCGACTGAAACACCATGTCCGTGACCAGCGTGTCCGACTGAAAGTCCGTGACCAAGTCCAAGACCGGCGGCTCCAATGCCATATCCTGCTCCATATCCACCATATCCTCCTCCGTATCCTCCAAGTCCACCATATCCTCCAAGTCCTCCTCCAATCCCAACGCCGCCAACTGGGCCGCTAACTACACCAACACCAACACCGGCACCGATTCCTGCGCCGATTCCGATTCCACTGTATCCTCCTCCATAACCTCCACGTCCTCCATAACCATAACCTCCACGACCACCTCCATAACCTCCACGTCCTCCGTGGTGGCCATAACCTCCATGGCCACGTGGGCCTCCACGACCACCTCCTCCAATCACGCCGACACCGATTCCTCCTCTAATTCCAGCACCGATGCCAATTCCTCCAATGCCAATTCCGGCACCAATACCACCTCCAATGCCAACTCCACGGTGGAATCCTCCACCGTTGACGAGTGCCACGGAGGCGATGACGAGCAAAAGTGCGATCTATAAAAAAAATGCACAAAAGTTGTTGTTATATTTCTGAACACACTTACTTATTCTAAACATATCACCACAAAACACTCAAGAAATTTATCTTTTTTTTGGTGGAAATCTTACAAATTTGGCCATTTTTAATGTTATTCCTCAGAAAAGGCTCTGCTGGTCTTGCTGGGATTAGTAGCTCAGGATGAACTGTGATCTGAGATAAGTTCAATCTCACTTTTTATACTTGTGTCTCTCTCCTCGTTTATCCCCTAAATTTGGAGACTTGAGAGTGAACTAGTGAACATTGTAGTAGCGTCCTAGTCCTGATCAGGTATAGGTCATCTCCTCATCACAATATTAAATCACAGTGAGCACACCTCCAACATTATAGATTATAGATGTGAGGTAATTAAAAGGGATCGTGCCATGCATAATGTAGATATGCTCCCTATTTCTACACATATTCCAATATTATTGCATTGTTGGATTTGGACTAATTATAATTGCGAGTGTGACGAGAGAATTTGCACATCCGAAATGGTATGTGAAGGCACTTTTGTGATAATTGGAGCTCTGCAATTGTTACAAGTATTGATGCGGAAATGCATAATAGGTGTTTACACACATGCAACTCGAGTTAATCCATTCCTTACATTTTTAACGTTTTTCACAGAGACGTATAGTAATCGTAATCTGATTAATATTACAGAATACTGATTACCGATTACAGTAATCAGTAATCGTAAT
>JAQFZW010001664.1:0-24231 GCA_034687055.1 Heteromurus nitidus
TAGTTCATACTCGTTCTGAGCTGTGCATAGCAATAATCATTGCTATGTTGACGCTTACACATTGGTTACGATTTGACAGCTATTTGACAACGATATGATTTTTTAACGAAGTTCACTTGCCAATATCGGAGCGGAGAGCGTCCTCCTCGTTGAAACTCTCACATACGAGAAACGTGTAGCATGTTTTTGTTGTAAGCGACCTTGCCTCTCTCAACAACAAGGATTCTTGTTTCACAACAGTAGCAGATATGCACCACGTAAAATACGCGGATAATAGTAAAATGCGTAAGCTTGGCGTGAACCAGTGGATTCCGTACCGTAAAATGAACTGCAACTGCATTTACTGCATACCTTTCCTAAATAGTCACCCTTGTTTGAGATGATCGGTAAATGTAAACAGGTCTCGAGCAAACCTTGCATGTCGTTTAATGTTGCAAAGGTAAACGGGTACACTATTCGCGTGAGCGACATGAAAAGCTCTGTGGTTATTCCCTATTCATTGAATAATTTCAAATTGCAAATAGGTTCGATATTAAAGCAGACATTACATATTATTGTGATCTTATGATAGAATATGTATACCAGAATGAATTTGTATTTTTGATTTTGCCATTGTTCTAAAATTCGATTATGAGTGTGGTCATATCAAGGATTTCTAAAAACAACTGCAAGTGGCACCAAATTCACATGAGCGAAATACATTGAGAGACAACTGAGCCAATTCCAACGCATTTAGTATGAATGAATTATTCTTGGAATGGTTCATTCGTCAGCAATCGTATTCATTTCAGTCAGTACATAATATGATGTCTGCAACGGTTCAACACAACAACGTAACATGGTGTATGTACATGAATATCACTTGAATGGTGAATATTATGTTCATGCTACCAAAAATACCACCAAATATCGAGTAAAATCGTCAGACAGAAAACACAATACAAACGCATTTCAACTTCAAGAAAATCCAGACAAAGTGACTTTGTACCCAGTACCCGAATGTACTCATTGTGCACACAAAATAATTCACACATTTTTGCAGATACATATATAAGTTGACGTTACATATATATATATATACTTATATACTTATCATGCTCGTAGCGAAGAATCAGAAATCATTCTTTCAGTTGATCTTGCACACTGATTAGACCAAACTATTAGACTATAAGAATAAATATAAAGGAGATGAGAACTGAGAAGTATAAATATTTTGAGACATACCAAGAGTGATGTGGGCTTCGCTCAGAAGGACTAAAGCGACAAAAGTGACCAGTCGGCCACGGTGACCGCTCTGAGTTTCACGTGTACCTCCACAACTCTCCCACACAAGCTTGCTCTGGAAAAGCTGCCTCATGATCATATTTTCATCCAAGACTTATGAAAAACTATGCACTCTTCAAGTTGTTTGCAAATACACGTAAATTTCGTATGCATACAATGAATGACAAGAACAATCTAAACGTCTCCTTTTTGACAACTCAAAACTTTATTGGCATTCACGTGAAACGGCAAAAAGGAACACTTTTTTCACTGGGTCAAGGTAGAAAGAGATTATTAAGCAATTACAGATTTTCTCGAGAAAGGATGTAACGCACAAAACTATTGCATTTCGAATTGTGACAACGGCAACTTCAAGTAATCAGTTATTCACCACCACACGTTGCAATACTTTCGGATATAAATGACGATAGACGATATGCTCTACGTTCAGCTCCTCTTTTGCTTGCTTGCTTCGCTTATTGCTCAGCTTCTTCAGCTATGCGAACACCGCTTCACGATCCAACAAAAAATCCGTCTAAGCTTGTTGCTCTCACAGCTTCGACTGCTTCTTGTATACAAAAGTTGATGTGACTTAACGCGAAAAAGCTGCACAGTTGAGGTTGAGACGAGTCGTGTGTGGAGTGAAGTCAGGCTTCCCTACCAAATCTTTCTTCTTATTCGCTTTTTTCACCTTCGTCCAAAATATGAGCAACACCAATCGACTTTTTCAACACATTCCTCTCACAATGCAATGCAACACACAAACTTTTCTCTCTCACACACATACAGGGTCTCTCAATCACACAATTTCCGGGATAACAGCGCCTTTGTCACTTCCATGCTTTTCCCGAATCCGAAGAGGCGGTGTCACTGAAATCATCGCATCATCACCTGCAAACACACAAAGGAAAACGAACAACTGAATTGATATAATTACGGTAAAACATCGTCATTCCCATGTGTTTCAGCAATGAGACTTCTCCACTATTTCCTTATCCCTACTTTCACTAACTTTCACTTCAAGTCGCACCAAGTATCTGTGGACTTCAACCATATTAATATTACCCTATTGGAAGTCATCAACCAAACCACCACATCACAACGGATATCAACATAGCAAAAATCTTCACGACGTTGAAACCCTAGTTGAGCATTTATGCTGACACCTCAACAACAACTTTGAAATACTGCTTTCAAGCCAAAAATGGAGAGCCCGTATGTTTTGTGGTTTATTCCTGAACATGAACATCAGATAAGTAAAAAAATTCTTGAGGAGAGGACACTCTCCTTCCCACTATACACCCGAACATGTCTCTATACAGATGAATGGGCTTTATAGTTACAAAGTTTATAATGAATGAGAAAAGAATATAACGCGATAACGTATCCCTCTTCATTTCGTTCGTGGATTTCGTGGGTTTGGCCAGGTTTTGAGCGGTGTTCGATGTTCTAGCCACTACAACTTCTACAAGTTTGATGACTACTACACGAATCTATGATTATGATTAACATACCATCAGCAGCTGCATCGATATGTGTATTTTGCCCGAAACTATGCGCTACCAACACCGGCGATGATCAGCAAGGATGATTTAAGAATACGATTAAAGCTGGAAGCGTAATCTAATATGCCATTAGACAAAAAACACAATCCATCTGCATAAATATAACATGCAAACAACATCACACACACACTCATCTCCTCTCCACATCTGTCTTGGCTCGGCAGTATTATTAGCTGTGAGCATGAGTGATCGTAAATGCTCATGTTACAGTCAACAAGAGAATCACCACCATCCCAAGTAGAAAAAAGTTCAGAGGGAGTCCGAGCAGAGATTAGTTACTACTTGCCCACCTTATTTGATATAGTAGATATATTTATAAAAAACCTCTGAGGTAGACCTTGACCATGATATCATATCATCAGCTCGTCTGGGAACGATAATTTAATGAGTTGTAGTAAGAGTGGTTAGTAGTAGTAGTAAAAGACAAGCAAAAGGAAAACAACTCTCGCTCATTGTCTGCCTTGCATATGAATGTGTATTACACAATCATAATTGTTATCGCAATCACCATCATCCTATCAAGTCAAACCTACCATTTTCTCTATCTCTGTTGTACACAAGTATAGCGTATCTAAAGTGCGACTTATGGATATCTTTATTACATCTTTTGATTTCCATCTCATCAACTCGGAGTCACGCTGTTGTATCAAATATATTTATATTCAGTTTATACCAGTTGAATGGAAGAGTTACGGTTGGTAATCGAGAAATGTGAGCGTGGTTGTATGTATATTCATCCCTTCTTCCAACTATCTCACCTGAATTTTGTCTGCACGGATTAGAATTAGATTGGATGAGAATTAGTAGGCATATAAAAAAAGTCAGCCGGCGAGACAATGAAAAAATGCCAAGTGGAGGGCAGAGCTTGGTCTTCCCTGCACACATCCCCCACTTTCTTCTGAGATGAAATGTTGAATGTATGAATGCTGGGAAGGGCAAACTGTGAATGTCTGGAATTAGACATAATATTCCAAGTAATGTTGACTGTGCCAGGCAGACGAAAGTTGAAGTGAGACAATGAACAATGCAATAAAATGTAATTATGCACGATTGCTGCGGAGAGTATAGATATGTTTTTTTTGTTTTATGAGTATATTTGTTTTTATATTCTCTATTAAACCACGCAATTTCTTACGCAGAAAGTTCTGTTTTAACAGGATTCTCTATAATATAGGTTTGCTAATTGTAAGCTTGATGTAGACAAACTTTTTGCTATACATTTCACTGTTAAGCTTAGCTGTATACTCTAAAATGTGTTCGTAGATCGTAGTAAACCCAAGACATATCTGAAGCATACAAGGAACGACATGTATAATGTACGTAAAATACTTTGAGACTGAACAATTAAGGGGGAGAGAGGCTTAAAATTCAAATCTTCGAGAAATCATAGTCTCATTAGTACAAAACACACATATTGCTATACACACTCAACGGCGATTAATGGTAATTGGGGAAAATATGCTAAAAAGACCACATTCCATTGTGTGTAAGCCGGGATTATGGGACAGGGACGAGACATTTATGAGGCTTCTCGCATAATCTGAAAGATGCAAGTTAGTGTCATTTCAATGGTTTCTAGATCCACATTTCATTGACACAACAGCGTCTGAACTACGTCGTGCTTTTTGTTGTTCTTTTGCGAGCAGTACCTACAGATAAAGAAGTGCAATAAGCTCAACTCACATAACCATATTTTTTTAACAAGTTTCAGTTTCCACCTCTCTCTCTGAGAATAGCAAACAAGACCATTACACTGCAGCTTACTCCTTTAAGAATCGTTTTACTACGACGCGATGACCTTGACTTTGACTGCTCAAGTATTTTCATCGGAGAAGTAGCATTACTCGTGCAAGTCTTTCATTTCAGTTCAGTCGCGAACGTAACATTACCCTCGCGAAGTGCAATGAATGAAAACGACTCTGCCGAACGAATGAATGAATGAGTTGTTTGGAAGACACGCTCATCATGAGCTCTCTGACTGCAGGTTTCACGATTAAATAAAAATGAAAATGAAACTTATACCTACAGCAAGAAAGAATAAATAAATGTGTTGAATTTTCTCCCTTCAAGTTGAGAAACTACACTTGAAATGATGTCCACGAGAAACCACTGACTGCTTCCATGTAGTACAAAAATATTTATTCTCAAACTCAAAACTTTTAAGAGCTCTCATAATGTTAGAATGACATTTTGTAGATCAATGCTAAAAAGCAACATTGACATAAAACTAGCAAACAGAGTAATATATCCGACTACTTATTTAATTGTATGCAATTGTATGTATAAGCGTGTATATTGTTAGGTGCATCTCTTTCTGCTTCAAATTGCTTCTTGAAGTGCAAAAATTCGCAATTGCTGCGCCGTTGAGCTAAGCGAAGGAAACAAATGTAATATTACGTTCATAATATCATAGAAGAAAGTACGGTACAAATGCTTATGTACCATTATGTCCATATCTCATATCCCAAAGCTCTTTTCATTCATTCATTTCTATTTCATTCATTCTCAACAACTCATAAACATCACAACAACACATTCGAACAACAATTTCTCTGCATCTTTCTGGGGGAATAGGATTGTCAAAAGAACTGCGGTGCGGAGGCAGCGTGACTGACTGACGGCGAAGTTGAGAGAGAGAGGAGTGACCTACGCATAATGGAATTCGCCTTTCCTTTCATCATTTATCTGCTTAAATCATGCAATCCAATCTCCTTAAATTCACATTAAAGTTCTCAAAAATGCAAGAAGTGAGGAGTACTTATTTCAGCAGGTATGCTAGGAACGGTATATACGATGATGATGATGTGTGCGGGTGGAAGTATATAGACAGTGCCTGACGACACCGTGGGAGGATTTGTTGGGCGCAGTAAGCCACCCAAACTGCATTCAAGACTAGAAGATAGTGATAAGATCACGAGAAACACGATCATCGAGATGCTATCCGGATTGCAAAATTGGTATTCAATCCAATCATTTCTATTTTCATACATACGTTTCCAAACCTAGCATAATATATTATTGTTTTTACACACATACCAGACACACCTGTTTTCTGTCTCCGGCTTCTCTGGGAAAATTGGAGTCTTTGCCTAAACGGTCTACATTATTTTTTAAATCCTCTCGATCCCCGTTCGTACATTCTTTTCCCATTTTCAGCCAGAAAAGAGCCGTGTTTGCTCGAACGAGAACTGACGTACGTCGCTTTTCAATTAACATTCCAAATTATATCTGCGCAAAGAGCAACCTCATAATGTTAACAATGGTATGCGCACACATCCTTTCAACAATGCGTACGCGTATTTAACCTCGTTTACCTCCTAAGGACAACGAAAGAAAAAAATACATTTTTGAGGAAAAAAATTTGACGACTTTTACCAAGCAATCATTCAGTACTTTAAGAAAGGCCGGCGATGATGATGTGATGATGAAAACAGCAAAGCATGCTGATCGCTTATGGCTATGTGCTTACGATTAGTTCGCTATTGCACTGGCCCTAACCCCCAAAAACAAAAATTCCTACGAGATTTGCTCATCGGCAACAATTTTGATTATGATTATTCCCGTGACATCGAATGAATACGCTCTCTTACACCTCTTGATATACACCACATCATCGTGGGTCCGTGAACTGATATACTCGTTTTAAAACGCAAACAGAGAGCGGACTTGATGTGTGCTTTCACGTTTAGGATACCTCTAGTTAATTTGCAATGGAGAATATATGGTCTTGCGAAAAAGCACACTCGTTTAAAAGGTCGTTAATCGCTCATTGTCCATTTTTTCTATGTATTGCTTGGTATTTGGTATACTTGCTTGGGGTTGCGTGTCCCAGTGTGTAAATACATCGTCGTGATTCTTTGTATCCTTCATTATCACTGCCAAACGGAACTGTACACAGAAAGCTGTAAACAATAAATCCTGCAATAGTCTTGTTGTTTGGGAACGCGTTTAAGATGTTGTTTATAATCCAATTTTTCCCCTCAGAAAAAAAGTAATTTTGTAAGGCTAGGTGAGCATTGTGGAGTTTTTTTTCACCGCACCTCAGGTGGACTTTGCACAAATCCTACATGCGCACTGCCAGTAGTGTCAGTGTTGGCATTCAGCAATGACGAAGGCGACGGACAGGTTGGTTGTAGCAGTTATTTCTCGTATTTTTTGTTTTCTTTCCTCGACACTCGCAATCAAAAGAATGTGGTATAAATAAAACAGCTTCAGTATTGCATCGGGTAATTATGATTAGGGAAAGGAATGTGTGACGTGGAATAAGAATGTTAACCTGTCTAACATGCTATACGAAAACACTGACTGACTACACAGATTACACGGTAGATCCTGAATGGAATGCGACTAAAATGGAATCCTCTTAGCACGTTGTGATCTTGTAGGTAGTCGTGGGTTGTGAGAGGAGAGGGAGAGAGATTTGGCAAGAAGAAAATCGTATGAAAAACTGAAGAAAGACCGGTTGAAGCTTTCCTGCTTACAAAAGTATTTACCTTCGTTGAAAAACAAAGTCCTTGCCGGAGGGGTTTGGCAAATAGATCATACAATTGTGCAGTCATTATCACCGCTTGAAACACGTTGTATGAACGGTATGAACGTCGATTCAAGTACCTTGAAGAATTCATGCTATGATTGATCAAGCTTGTGTTATGTCGTTACTATTAAATTACAAAATTAACAAGTGCTTTATCTTACATTGTTTAGCAGAAGTTTAATCGTATTTATAGTTAAAAGTCCGCATCCTCTTCCTTTTTAATGCAAGCATCCTTGAAGCGTTCCAATGTCTTTGCAAGTTTCTGAGAGCGATTTCTAGACTCTCTGGAAACTTCAACGGTTGGTAACTGGCCGGCGTTTTCAAAACCTAATCCTGCACGATTAGCTCTCAAATCGCATGATATCTGGAGCAATTAAAACAAATTATTTGTTTACGAAGCAGCAGAGATTCAAGCTTCAATATTTGTTATCGCTTTGCTATTTTGTAATGAAACTCATTTAAAATGAGTCATTTTCTGCTTCCGTCCTTCCACGTTTTAATTTGCAAAAAAAAATGAAATTCATATTCATTAATTTCGTAAAGTTACTCACCGGTTCTTTGATGCCTTCGTTCTGTGGATTGCCTAAACTCTCGCCCTTCCATCCCATCTTTTTCAACATCTTGAAACCTTTATTGCTCTCCTTTATAGCACTACACAAATTACAGATAACAATTTGGCACGTTGGCAAATTATTGCAAAATATGGCAAACGTGAAAAAGAGATTTATTTGCGTGTTTTCTTACGTGTCTGTGGTTGTTACTTCAGTCTTTGCGAAAGGGTTGTCAGATCCAACTTTTACTCTTCTATTTCTAGCCCTGTCAGTATAATTTTTATCCGGCTGAGTCGTTTTTGCGTTTTCATTTTTTCGATCCAAACCGTACTTTTTCTTAAGATTTTTCATTTCGGATTTCCTTTTGCTTTCTGAATTTTCACCAGTATATGCTACCCGAGGTAATGCATACCGTGTAAACAGCGAAATAGGATAGAAAAACATAGTAAAATGATATAACCGATTTTCATATGCAATAATATCATTTAGGTAAGTAAGTTTCAGACGAAAATTTCATATTTAGCATATTTAATTTGTTATAAATTATGTAACTTTCTTACCATACATAGGATCCTTTTGAAGAATCAATCCTGGCTCACAGTGACCGCACGTCAAGTCACCAGGATGCATGTGAAGTAAAAGAACAACTTCGCCCACCTTTATAACAAAACGTCTTTCATTGATATACGCACAATTCCAATTTATTCTATCGGGCCCATTTACAAAATTTCCCCCACATTTGTTTGGATTGTATTTTCCCACAGAGCAATTTTAAATACCTGGAGGGTGCTCCCATGGACTAATTCGCATGGTCCACTTGGAGTGCCAGCTTCTGAGAGTCGAACCCTGTTGACGAATGTTCCACTCTCACTGCCTAAATCAGTGATAAGGTATTTTCCTTCTCCTTGTTGATTTTCATCGGGTACTGTAGTTGCATTGTCGAAATGGATTTTCGCATGTACCTGTGACAAAAGAATTTAGATCATTAACTTACGTAATAGCAACAGCCAATCAGAATGACAAAAGCAAACCACACGACATTCCTTACTTTCTCGACAGTGGGCGAGTGCAGTAGTATCGTGTGCTGCGACCCATTTGACCCTATCGTGCCTCCAGTGTACGGAACAACAAATAAAGTGCCCTTTTTCAGTGACGGAGATTCTGGTGCAGACTGCACAACAGCTCGAATACAAGGTGGGTACGATCTCTGCTGCCTGTCTTCCGGGTCACTTTGGTCATCTGATCCATAACTCTCATCACAAAGTGTTCTAGGTGAAGATTCTGCGGAAGTGGGATTTGAACTGGTAAGTTCCCCTTCTTCAGTATCACTTGCATTTTTGGACTTTACAGGGCTTGGCGCACTGTTGGAATCATCGTTGAAATTCTCTTCTTTCGGAGGAATACTTGAACCCTTGGTGACCTTTACGTCTGGAGACATGGGTTGGGGTTCTTCCGCTTGTTCTTTATGAAATTTATTCGCCGAGCTCTTCAGGACTTTCTTGGTTTTGGTACTCCTCTTGCTTTTATCACCTTTCTTTCTTTTAACGGAGTCGCTGTTACTGTATGCTTGGTAAGTATTTGTCGCAGCATCATATGAATAATAGGTCTTCGTGTGGCCATTATAATACAATTGCTTCACCTAAAATACAATTGAACGAGTAAGATTATTTGGTGCCTAAAATAGTAAATCCAAAGTAAATCAGGTGAAGGTGTTTGAAATTTTGATAATTTCTTACAGGGTCATAATAGTAGCCGCTAGACTGGTCGAAGTACAAGCCCAGTTTTTCGTCATAGACAAAGCCAGATTCGGTCCCAAGGGTTTGTTCAGCAGTTTCTCTAACAATGTCAGCAATAGATGGTTTGCTCTCAGCAGTAGTTGCTTTCTCGTTTGAATTATTTCCAGTCCATAACGCGGAACGTTCTGCATCAATTGTTACCGTTTCCTGGCGTTTACTCAGTGCTTTTTCCAGTTCGCTAACTTTTGATGTTAAATCGTGTACCTATGAAAGTAACAACGAATGCTTATCAACATTGTAACAATATTATTGTTCCCTTTTAATTCATAAGTACTTAAAATTAAATGTCAATTGTCAATACAGACCACAAACACCGACTAAATTTCAATTATCACTAAATCACTACTGATGCCTGTAGAATAATATCTGCAAATACCAATTACCTTTTCAAGAAGATCCTCAAACATTTTGTCATGTTTTGAAATCACTTCACTCTGAAATTCAATTTGTGTCTGCATTAGCGAAATGAGTCCATCCTGCTCCTGAACCTTTTTGATGACGACATCCTCACGGTTCAACACCGGAACGGACTTACACCTCCAAAGTTCTTGTCCTTCACTCATTTTAAAATAAAATATAAGAGTCAACAGTTAAAACTTTAGTTTTACTATAAAAAACTCCATCAAAGTCCCAAACTGAGTGTTTTCAATGCAGCTGATGTGAAGTGTAAACAACACACATGTGGTCTCCTCTGCTTAAACTCTCTTTGTGATATTATGCAAATGTACATATATGCATCCCACCACTCTGCCAAATGCACATATTGCCCTTCTCTGAGCATTTTATCCAGATCGTCGGCCTTTGTTCATTTCGGAAGCTTACCTTCTTACAGGAATTTTCTTCTTCTTTGAATTAAATTTTGTGGACATGGACAATTCATGTGAAATCAAAAAAATTTATTTGGTGCAGTACAGGAAATAGTACAACAAATTGAAGCAATTATGCTTTCGTGTCGATAAACTCAGCAGTAATGCAGGACACGGTTAGATTTGCTCGATCCACTTCGCTCTTCGTAATTACAGTCTGCATGAGTTCTTGTTGAAGAGAATCTCGAACCTGTGTCGTGGTCAAAATGGAACAGAACGTTATTTCAAAACTCAAATGTTGATTTACTTAAGGCGTTCGCATGTTTTTAATTTTTAATTGAAAGCAAATCCTTTACAGCTTCCACTCCTTTGAAAACACGAAGCAAATTCCTTCCAGCTAAGTTCTCTAACTCGAGTTCTGTCCAGTTGCCGACTTCAAGCAGAGCTGCAATAAGGTCTGGGTACTTGGAGACATCGTCTAAACCTTGCACGGCCCTGAAAAGGTAACGTCACGTATTTACTCCGTCCATTCCCAAAAAGTCGAACATTTCTACATGATTGAATTGAAAATTGAAAACAGGACATACTCGTCCATTCCATCAAAATCGGCACCTAGACCAATATAATCGGACCCGATCTGGTTTTTAATGTGTTGGATATGTTCTTTAAATGTGTACAAATGCCCATACATAAATATTTGTAGAATTTTTATTTAATAGCGCAATTAAGAAACGCGTTGCGTTAGTTGATAATTTTGTAGTTACCAACTATATCTGCCATTGTTGCATTTTTGCTGCTGTCGCATTGAATGAAATGCCTGTAAAAGTTGATCATAACAATTCCCCCATTTTCTTTCTGCGAATGAATGGAATGATTTGAGTGCAGTGTGATGTATAATTGTCATTAATTATACAATGTATTGTGGCGTTAATACAAGCTGAATGAAATGGATCATTAATTTAATTATCCTTACCACAAGTTGCAAGACGTCGTCAGGAACATTTCTGTGATGATCGCAGATCGCCTGAAAAAGCATCAAAATGCTTTAAATAATGCTTTCTCCAATGCTGTAACTTTATAATTAAAATGTCTAGTAAATCTACCTTGGCAGAGGAATGTGAGAATATGACAGGTGCTTTAGATCGCGTCAAAGCAGCTCTCATCGTAGCTGCAGAAACATGGGAAAGATCAACCATAATCCCCAACCTGTTCATTTCATCAATTATCTCAAGTCCGAAATCCGACAATCCATCATTTGCAGGTGGAATGGGATTGGATGCTGAATCCACTGGTGCAGCGTCTGCCCTAATGTCAGATTACAATGTAAACCATATAATAAAAACAATACGAATAAATATTTGCAGAGCTTTCCAATTTTGACTTCCAATTTACCAGGGAGTGTTGCAGTTGTGAGTTATAGTCATATATCTAGCTCCGAGCTCATAAAGCTGTCTCAAAATCCCAGCACTTGATTGAATGGAGTGTCCTCCCTCAACAGCAATAAGACTTGCAATCTTTTTGTTTTCGATTGCAAATTCGATGTCTAACGTTCAGAATCAGAGAAATAAGTATGAACTTGGAATTTCCCCGATGAGAATTTTGCAGGAGTCAGGAGCAAATCATATTTTTACCTGCAGCACTTTTCGCAAAATATAAGTCGTCAGGATATTCTTGTATTAAGCGTTTGATGACGTCAATTTGCTCAATAGTTTGAACAACGCTGTCCTTGTTTTGGCTTCCACAAGGAGTAAAGGCTACCCAAAACTTTAAACAAAAACTGGAGTTCATGCAAAAAATATTTGTTGTAAGTATTTAAATTAGTTTACTGTCCCTGGATAGTTTACCTGCCCACCAACTTTGCCTTGCCGAAGCCTTGGCAGATCTGTGTAGGAATATACACTACTTGCCCATGGCTCCACTTGGGTTAAATCACTGCTAAAATTCACCTTCCTCAAGTCGTTAAAGCACAACTCACGAAGATTCATAGGAAAGTCGTTGTGCCTGCGAAGTACACAAAATTTTATTTTATGCCTCAAGTACATCTTATTAACTTGTCAGCATTTGGCCGATGTCGAAGAAGTGCCTTGAACTTGTACATTGCAGGACACCGTCCCTGACAAATTCTAGACAACATAAAAATGGCCATGATTTGCAATTTAGCACCGTAAACTGCATAACTAAAAGCTAAAAACTAACCCATCGATTACAGGCATCCTCTCCAGAATGTCTTCAGCCTGCTTCCGAAATAAGGCATGGTCTTTGGTTGGAGTTTGTATCAAGGGCCCTGCATACGCGTATGCAATGCACAGTTGCAAAATCACCACCAGAACCTTCTTCATTTTGTAAATTCGTTTGAAATTCAGGGACAAGTGTGGAATACGAAATACTTTGAGTACAGGGAGAGGACACACTTATCGAGATGTCCGAGTTGCAGCATTCGCAAAAACAAACTAATAACGTGTATGGAGATTTACGTGATAAATGGTAACAAGCAACAAGCATGTTATCAGCAATGCGTGGTCGCGTGAAATTATATACGATAAACGGCATACCTGAATTCATTATGATAATACAATCACGGTATAATAATATTTACCAGGTAAGTCATAAGTGCTCTTTTCTGAGCAATGAGCATAGACATGTTATGTTAATCATGTTACCCATTACATTTCAGTGAAATGTTTCTTCGAATCATCTTCTGAACATGTGCAAATGCGAACCGGTTAAATGCTGATATGTCCTGTCCCTGTCCTGGTGTAATCATGCTTAATTATACGATAACTCTTATCTCGGTAAGTTGATTTATTGTTCAAAGAATGACGTATTAATTTTGTACCTATGAACACAAGAATCACATCGCTGACATGCACGAGGTCAATTATTGTCTTCCCACTTGTCTAAATCCTCTTTAACCCTTCCCTATATATACCCATGATTACCTGTGTAATCTTTGCCTGAGATCAGTGAGATCATTAAAATGTCGGATGTGATCAGACTAACCGTATTTGGAGTGTCAACTCCAGTCAGGAACAATAATATATTTTACATGAAAATGCAGAAGTTACTGTATTTATTCATCATCATTCTTTCGCTTCTAAAAATTTTAATTCACATCAGCCTTTTATTTATTAATCATCAGTCAATTGACAACCGTCCCCGTCAATTCCCACATTATATTTGCACACCTTCTACAAACTAAACACGTACACATCCTTTACGTGTTCTTAATTGAGTGCGGTTAGGTTCCTCTTGAAAGTGACATTCACAACAATACAGCATAGCAATCGAACCCTATTATACTATTTACAACGCGTGTATGTATGTCGAGTTTACATTAAAGTCAATATTGTTACAACATATATTGTAGTCGTAATGAATGCTAATGAAATTAAACGTAGCTTATTATATAAATACTGGTTGAAATGGCAGCGGTCGTATGCATGATTTGAACGAATAAAAGTTTCCACCCGCGACTGACCCGACTAATTGGAAGTTCGTCCTCGTGTATGATGACATTCAAACTAATCGCAGTAAGAGAATAAATGTTTGGAGGGATTAGTCATACACTTCATTCGCTTTCATTATCTTGCTAATCCAACCAACGTAGTTAGCAACTTTGGCGTAAATTCCAAACTTGTTTCGACGTCCGCAGCCGTCCCCGAAGCTTGTGACTCCGAACACAGTCCATCTATTTTTATTAACATTTCTTGTGTAAAATTACGAGATGAAACAATGACAATTTCTCGATTTTTTTGATGAGTGCCTACCTGTTATCCTCTGTGCAAAGTATTGGACCACCAGAATCGCCAGCACATGAGTCTACATTTCCTCTTCGGTAGCCAGCACAAAACATGTTTTTCGTTATGTCGAGTGTTCCGTAGGTGTACCGACATTCCAAGTTGCTTACTATTGGCACCTTCAAATATTTTAAAGTCTTTGTAGATAAGATCACCTTAAAACAGATTCAATTTTTGCTCGAACTTAATGCTAGAGTTTTACCTTCCCTTCGTGTAGCACAGTCGTTCCGAACACGTGCGTATGATTTCGTTTACCCCATCCCAAGATTGTGCAGAGCGTATCTGGAGCAGGAAGTGGTTGATGTTCTCGAGGAAGACATGCCAAGCCGGCAGCTGTTGGCACTGGTTCCGGAAGAAGGAGTAGCGCAACATCGTTGTCAACTGTCTCATGGTCAAATTCTGGGTGAATGAAAGCAGCTTGCACCTGGAGAATTATGCGAATAATAATTTTCATAAAATCGTCGAACGAGTTATAGGGTGATTGAAGACAACCGATGTATACCTTATAATGTTTCTCTGTTCCGTCATTTCTGTGCAGATGATGTTCTCCAATTGTCACGCTTAGTTTTCGCCTCACGCAGTGCGCTGCAGTTAGAATCCATCTCGGAGCGATTAGCGTTCCTCCACAGAATACTTCCTACATAAACATCACACATTAATCGGATTCTAGATTATAAACAGATTTGTACAAGCCAACAACTTGGTTCATTCATACCTGCATTCTGTTTAGAAGAGCAACTTGCCAAGGCCACTTGCCCTTTCTCGTCTCTCTTCCCCCCAAAATTCGTAACGCTAGTCCATTAGAATTAGCTTCCGTGATTCTTGCAACTCCGCAAGTTGGATTAGGGTCAAAATCATTCCATGAATTGGAAGCAATTGGAAACGGTCTGAGAGTTTGTGAGAATAGCTCTTCAGATGGCTTTGACACTTCATAATTCCTCCCACGACGGTACTCATGCCGAATTGGGTGAGTCGGAGGAAGTTGTGAAGCTTGACTATGCCTTGAGATCGTTCTGTCGCTTTCAACTTGCCTATTCCTGGATAAACTTGGGAATGGAACAGGGTCTGGCACTGGTACTGGCTTACCTAGGAAATGTCAGAGAGAGAAAAATCTTCAAAGTCAGATAGCGTATGACGTATAGCAACTGTTCTCGATTGAAATTGAAAGTCTAACTAACTTTCTTCCCTGTGGAAATAGTCTCCTTCATTTTCCTGGTCTAAATAATCATCGACGTAGTCCTCCTCCCCAGCGTCGGCCAAAAAGTCTCGCTGATTATTTTCAAAAATGTGTTGGCAGTGAGATCCGCGGTGGTAGCAGAAAGCCTCCTCGTGCAATACCGTGTTCCCACATACCAGAGGGAATTTGCACGCCCTAGATTTAAGTAGTCAGAGGAGGCAACTTGTCAACAACACCTCCACGTATTTACTCCAATTCATATTTACAAAACTTGCTGTTGCGATTTGCGGCGTGTGTGAGAGTGCAATGCTTGCACATTTCAAACTTTTAAGTACCTACTCGCATAAGTATGCCAAGCGTCTAGATTAGTTGGCAAAAGTGTTTCAGAAAAAAATGTGTTATGCAATTTGGCTTGCAGTTGCAAGCCTATTTTCTTGATTTGCAAAAATATTTAGGTCTGGTTGGGGAATGCGAATTTAAAAAAGTGAAACCTGTATCTTTTTGTAGTACAATGTCTGGTGCATGGGGCCCATCTCGTCCACCGGCTATACAAGAAGGAATCCATGTCGAAGAGAATACTTGGAGGGGTGAATGATCGGATAAATTTACATTTGCTCCCATTGCAAATCTGTGTTATTTAGCACATTTTTTCTACATTAATTTCATAAAATTAAAAGCCTCAAATTATTCAAGAGTAAACCTCTGTTACGTTACCTTGTACCGTCTCAATTTCCTCTGCTGTGTCCCATTTTGCGAAGGAAGAGCGCTTGTCAAATACGACAGCAAGACAACGGATATGAGAAAGCCGAAAAAATTCATTTAAGCTTTGTCCACTTTGTGAGTTGAAGACGACGATAGATTGAGCAAACGCACAATAATAATATATACCAAACTTTTACACAAGATTCGATCACTAGTCACGGATACTGACTGATTCTCTGGTTTCATAATCTATTAGCAAGTAAAGAGTAGAGAAAGAGCAGTTCCAAAATCTTAGGGGAAATACGGATATACTCAAGTGCATAATAACGGAATGAATGAGTTGGGCGCGATGCGCGATGTCAAAGGCTAAACAATTTTATTGTCGCTTTGGTGGACTACACGATGTATCGATTTTTTCTGTATGAAGGAAGAGGAAATCATATACAAGATTTTGAGATGAGGATAAAGTGATTTGGTTTTGGAAGTTTAAAAAAATCAATGAAAGTTGTCTGAATGAATAGACAGTTGGGAGACAGTGTCGCAATATGCCTCTCGTCCTCTTCTTCAGCTCTCGCCGACTGACTTCGTTTTCAAAACAAGCATGTGCAACGCAGTGAGTGTGTGTACACAATCCTCAAAACAATCAGGAAGCGGATAGCACTGAAAGATGAGAAAGTATACTCATAAGCCTTGCGTTCGGAATCACATCTTCATTTTGGTTTGAATCCATAAAGCAAAAGAAAAATGGGAATTGCACTGCCAAGTCGGCAGACCAAAAAAAAATCTCTGTGGAGCATAGGTAGTTGAGGATTATAAAAGTGAAACGTGGAAGCGATATATATGTGCTTTATACCATTTATGATTTTTTAAGAAGAGAAAAATGCTTTACTTGAAACTTAGACAGAGTCTTTAGGTGTATGAATGCATGTCTGGCGAGGTGGAGTGATGATGAGTGAGCAACTCGGTTCTTACACTTCCAATCATTCTAAAAAGTTGAGCAGAGTTCATGAGCTTGCTTGTCCCGTGTCGTAGGAGTCTCGAGCGACGATAGTGAAACGACCTATAAGCTCCATGATCCGATCCAATGCACATTTCTCATATGCATCAAGCAAAAAGTAAATACAAGATATTTTTGGTGATGTCACTTGCATTCCGATTCTCAGGAATTCAGGGCATATTTCATATCAGGATGATCGAGGCACCAGGTTTTTTGGCATTGTTGTTTAGCACAAGTTTCACAAACAACAAATTTACGTCCATATTCTGATATGATGAAACTGTGAAACTTGTTTATAAATTGGACATATGTCAACGATGTCAAGATCGGTGGACCATAACCATACGACCTGTCGTTGACAAAACCTATATATCCCATCATTTTGTCATGCACTTTTTTCAGAGTTTCAATTACACAGATCGCAACAAGGAAGGAAAGGGCTTAATTACCCCAAAGATCAGAGGGTATCGTATCACAGTTCAAACTTTTATTGAATCTGGATTGAATGAATCAATGAGATATTAAGGTACATAGAACTAACATCCTTCGTCCTTATCACGCCAAATATATATCGGTTCTTCAGCTGCTCGGAAAGTTAAATCGACGAAAAGGTCGGGAATTCAAAGTCGAGCACGGCATCTCCCCAATGATATATTTTATGTTATTACCGTTGGTATAGGTATGACCATCTCCAATTCGTTCAATGACTTTTACAAACTCGAGTGATTGAACTGACGGCGAATCTTCAACAATATCATCTCTCCCTCTTTCTTGAAAGATGGGTTATAGTTATGTAGGAGGACATAAGATTCGTCTCAAAAGGAAATCGACGTGATTGTTTTTTTTTTTCGTTCAGAAAGTCAGTTGCTCATATTTTTACACACGTGTGTGTATGCATGTATAACCAAGTAGAAACTACACACAAGAGAAACAATTTGTCCGCAGATTTATTTTTAGGTTGAACCTCCAAACATACAAGATTATGCCGCATGGGATCATTAGATAATGGGTATGATTTAAACAAGTATACTGACAAGGAGTCAAACACGGAGTAAAAGGAAATTGACATGACTCACGCACTCACTTCACAAGAACGTGTGGGGGTACACATAAACAACGTAATAATATACAATCATGATTCTACTCAAATAAGGCTGAGATTCTGAGAGTTGACTATTTTTTTCGTCAAGTCATAATAGGGATGAATATATGAAATACACACACTCAAGATTTGATTTTGTAAGTCTTTTCAAGGTACTAAATGCAACCAACGCATAATCTCGGAATCCGGTTGATGACACATGTCTTCCCAAAGCTCAGTTCCGGAGGGTGTTCCTCCACCTTCTCCTCCTCCACTTGATGAAGTAACACAAGCAACAGGGCCGATCCTAATTTTTCCCAAAACTGCTTTTGAACCTGTCATACAGGAAAATATGTACGTGTGCTTAATAAGTTCGGAAAAATATTTGTGATGAGCAGTTGAAAAATTTATTGGGCTCACCCAGCCGACCCCTGGCAATGACAACGAGAAGGAAGGAAATGTGAGCAAGCAGCTCTTTTGGGATGGTGAGCACAAACATGTCATCGTAAAGAGGAACAGAGCCCCAACGCACAAGTTGCGTCTTTCTTGTCTTGATATTCCGACCTTGCTCTTGGAGCGTCACTTTGACATATGAGGAAGCTAGAATGAGAGAGAAAGAGTTGAGTATGATATTTTTTTTTGATTTAGGGAGGAGTGCAGGCATAAAAATGAAAGGTGAAGGTTTTTCAAATTTGTTTACAATTCGATTAAATGATGCGTATCATAAATTTTTTATACTAAAAATAGGGGGTTTTGCTTGACTTACTGTAATCACACTCGCGATTCTCATGAAGTCCAGAAGCTTCAATAATTCTGAGGGTAAGCAAGCCAGGACTAGGTTCAGCACACCATTTGAGGCTTACTTGGAGCTTAACTCCACCACCAGTTTCGGAGGGAAGCTCAACCCTCCTCCATAACAAACTTGTTTTCAAATCTTGACTAATCTCTTCCTCTCCAGTGGAAAATCCGGGAAGATCCTTCACTGCCATGTTCACGTAGCCAATGACTCGCTTAGGATTCCCAGGGATTACTGCTCTCAACTTGAGGATTTTTGTGAAGAGCGACGTTTTTCGAACGTGGTAGCAAAACTCAATATTGTAAACAGGGGATCTTCCTTTAAATTCTCGAGTTTGCTGTTTCCCACCTCGTCCAGGATATATTTTGACAGCAACGGTGTGATTTACGCTCTCTGGAAAGTTTCGTCCTTCGAGAAGGCGAACGTTGAGTATTTGGGAGGAGAGCTCGTAGAATAAGGAGAATGCTATGAGGGGGCAAGAATCCACCTCTGGATTTTCCAGTTGAGGAAAAAACTGCTGAGCTGAGAGTAATCCTTTCTGTTGACTTCCTCCTGCAGAGACGCCTCTTGACGTTGAAGGGCGAGGCTCTAACTGCGGCGTTGATGCAGACGAAACTCCATTCGAAAAAGTCTCCGAAGGTTGTGCTGGAAGTGATACCTATGGACATTTTAGAATTATAGATACACTGGAAAATTTATTTTTAAAATCCTGTGCAAATTAGAGCGGGCACCCACCGTTGGAACAACGAAGGGAATCGTTTTGTCCGGAGTTATTATATTCCGATGCTGTGCTAGTATCCTTGCACTACTCCCATTATGCTTCGAGAATAATTTCGAAATGAGCGGAAATCCTTTTCTCCCTTCCTTCAAAGTCCATTTACTCCCAGAAGTTGGGGTTACGGACCCATCTGAACGACACCCTGAAGACTCTACATCTTCAGATTGGGAGTACTGCTTAGCACCCTTGGAAGCTTGATAGACTCCCCTCCTTGTGGAAGCGGTGCTTGTGTTATCGCTGTCATTGTCGACATCCTTATGCAAAGCTCGGATAATGCAGCAAATACACGCTCCTATAATTAAGACGATGAGAACACTCAAACTACTCGCAGCAATTGTCAGCTCACGACTATACTTCTGGAGGAAAGTGTTAGTCAGGCCGTGGAGTAAATATTCTGACAATATTGATGACGAATTTGTGGTGGAAGAACTGATTGGTTGAGGAGGGTAATTGTATAAATTCGTGGCGTACTCTTCTTGTCCGGGCGTTTGCGTCATTTGCGGTACGCCCATTGTGCTCTCTACTTGAACCTTATAAGTTTTTTTAGCTGCTTTCAATTTTTAGTTCAAAATGTACATAAATCAATTTCGATCAGTGCGACCTCTGGATGGACACATTGTAGGAGAATATATTAAAAATAATAACTCCAAGAATATGGAGAATCTAGATTGGGACTACGACAAGCAGGTGCAATAAGTCTCTAGCTAATCCAGTATTCTGATGTAAACGAGGCGCAGTTTCAAAATATGGCAACCACAGGCTAACCTCAGCCTGTCAATCTAAAATAATTTCACATAGAGCACATAAACCAACAACCTATAGAGGCTATGGTGTGGCGCTACTATATTTAGGTTCAGATATATCCGGATAGTATATTACCTGTACAAGTCATCATTGTGGTGACGATATCGATGGCAAATATTATATCCAGAATTCCAGATCACATTCAGCTAAATGATGAGAACAGAACAAATGGGAGAATACCAAGCCGTGTCATTGTCATCCCTTTATTCAAGCATCACCTGAACAATTAAATGGATACTAAATCCTTGCTTCTCCAGCACCCACAATATATAATTAACGATTCCTTTCAATATAAAAGCAGATTACAATGCAAACATATACGTGTATAATATATTTGAGCACATCACAAGACTTTGCACACGTACAACTTACTTGGCTACCTACATCCAAGTGCATTTTGATGACAATGACGGAATCCATGTTTTCAAACTGGATTAAGCAAACACAAAAACACCTTTCATTTGCATTCAAAGAGTGAGTGACAGTGGAAGGATTCTCCTCCTCATCCTCTCCAGATCTTGTGTGTCCAACAGACCAGACGCTGTAACATCTGCCTCGCAACTGCAACGAGCAATGTATGAAACTGAAGTGACAACTAAATGAGGTGCAGAGTGGAAGTGGACACAAAAACTTTGGGAGCTCTCTCGGGACATTCAAAGTCACAAATCTGATGAGAACACACTTGTTCATAACAACTTGTAATCCGACCAAAGATTCTCACTTGGGTGTTCCCTCTAAATGTGTTATATATATTTTTTCAAATACGTGTGAAAATTAAAACAGCTCCCAAAATGACTGGTTTATATTTTTCTCCATTCCAGTCTTCTCCAAAACATATACACGCATACATAATACATAATACGGATATTTGATACATACATCCATGCATAGATAAATTAAGTAAGAATACAGAACAGATCATTATTGCTAAATTACAAAGAGTTAATTAAAAGCTATCTATCCTCTTCGTCATCAAGAATGCCTAACGTTGTCGCTAGCCTCTTCACAGAGTTGATGACTTGCTCCTGAACGAGATTAAAGCTCATGGCGAGCAACGCGATTCCGAAAAGGAGGTAGAGTGAACACAATGCGATACTACTTTCCGAGTCTTGTGTCGGAACGTAGTCTCCGAATCCTGGGAAATAGATTTAGAAAGTAAGAACATTTGAACAAGTCGAAAAATATGGAAAAAATGACAGTTGTTCAAGTTCAAAGCATAAGCATGTACCAATTGTCGTAAGTGTGATAAAGCAGAAGTACGCAGAATCGAGGAAGTTCCACTCTTCCCAACTGGAAAACAAGTATGCGCCCCCAACAATGTAGCCAATGACGAGACTGGAGCAAAGCCAAATTGGAACTGGTCTACTCCCAAAGTCCTCTTCTTCGTAGTCGCTATCTTCGTAGTACTCATCGAACTCCTCTTCCCAATACTCGAAATCTTCCGGTTTTACAACCTAGAGCAATATCGGAACATCTTGTCGAGCATTACAAGTGCAGAATTACCAATCAAGAACTACGAATACTGAGTTAAAGGTATCTAGCTATGTATTAGTTACAAGATTTCCAAACAATACTCCAGCATGTGTAATGGATTTGCTCACGTAACGCTGAGGATCCGGTGGAACGGAGCGGTTCCGGGAAATTGAATGTTCTCCAGCTTGTTGTTGAGCTTTGCCTTCTCCCTTCTTGCCAATGCTTGCTTCGTCGCCTTCAGGCGTTGCAGGCATGCGAGCCAAATCTTCAGCGTATTTGTTGTACAAGATGGGATTGGGGGCGAGCTCCGGCTCGGCAGATTTCGCTGATCTCTGATTTCAGAAGAAAAATAAATATAGTTTTTAACAACGTGCGTTTTTGAAGTTTGTTAACAATTTTTTGAGTTGAATGTTTTTACCTGTCTCTGAATTTGTTGGCCTGGATGAGGAAGACCTTTCGGTTGCGTTGTTCTCGGCATCGTTGAGTAATGTTGTACTGCGCCAGGCATACCGTATGCCCTGGAGAATCCATAGTTTAAAGATGAGCAATTAATCATGAAACTGACAAGATTTAAACTTTGAAGAATTCAAAGATTTACCCTGGATCGGACATGGCAGAAATTGCGGAGTCAGACATTGCGGAATCTGCCGATCTCTGTGAAATCCTTCCTGACCTTCGGATCGACCTTTTCATTCTTGTGCTGGAAGCATAAGGATATATATGAATTTGTAGATTGTTTCAAATTCACAACTCACAATCAGTAAAAATATTTTGTATATACCTTGGACCTCTTCCTGGGGGCCCTCGTACACTGCGCCCTCTGCGCATGTGACCTCGATGGCGATGCTTGGGTTTCTTGGTGCATAAATAGCAGCATACCTGGAAGATTCATCGATAAAAATATTATTCATTAACGACGTAAAGAAAATGAAAAAAATATACCGACATGTGTCTAACCCTCCAATAGATGAATCGGAACGAGTTTGCCATAAAGTCTCCAATATGTGACCAGCAGATAACCATTAATGGAATGCCGACAATAGCATAAAAAATAGTTACAATTTTACCCCAAACAGTTTTCGGGGCGATGTGGCCATAACCTACAAAGATATTCGTACGCCTGCAAATTTAGTATTTATTTGGTATTTTTTATGAAAAAATGATATTTCAGTGTGAGGCACGCAGATGGAAGTACCGATTGTGGTAATAACGATAATTGAGTAGAAGAGGGAACCAGTGAATGTCCAATTGAGCTGCTCAATATCCTCACTCCCATCCCATCCTGCTTTCCGTATCGCTTTCAGCAACTCCGTCTCGAACTCCTGCCTCATTCATCAAAACAAAAATAAACATGAAAACTCATAAAAACGCCACATACGTACTTTTTATGAGCTTCCACTTCCACCGCACATATTCAGTGTCAGTTTGTCTAAACACGTTTCCCGTAAAAAAAAATAACACTCTCTTTTCACGGACGCGTTTTTATTTTCTGCAATACTCATCTCATCGCTAATGGGCTAATAAATCAAATTTTAACGATGTCTACTAAACGGAAGAGATTTTTTGACATTGAATTTTAAGCGTGGATAAAAAAATGAGGAAGATGAAAACAACCTGGAGTCGTTTTGATGCATTTTCAGCCCAGCGTTCAGGGATGATTATGTCTGTCTTTCGGGTCATTGCCCAGAGATCTTGAGATACTGCTTCACGAACTCTCATCATCTTCTCCTTTACCTGTCCAAAACCACAAATAACAATTTTGTTGAAGGTTCCAGTTTGCATTCAGGTGCTAATTGATTTAATATATAGAAATGTGAGTTTTTACCTCACGCTCATGTCCAGCCTCCAGTGCCTCAAACATTACAGCTCCAATGAGACAGTAGCCGACCACTAAGGTGAGCAAGCCGACATGTGAGAGAAGGAAGGTGACAAATTGCTTGCAGCCTGTCATACAATACTGACATTTTGTCTTCTCCTCCGGCTCCTCTTCCATGGCGAGTTCCTTCATTTTGAGAGTGGATTCCCGTCAAGGGACTTCCAGTCGTCAGTCTCAATGGCCAATATCCTTTCCTAATCCGTGTCCACGGAGTATCCTCATTCCCACCATTCCA
>JAQFZW010001665.1:0-24220 GCA_034687055.1 Heteromurus nitidus
CTCGACGGGGAAGAAGGAACTCGGGTAATGCAGTCTGTAATAAGATTATGCGATTGCTCCCAATGTGAAGCCAAGCCCCTTCCGCCATTAGCTAAGTTGGGTGATGTGGAAATTTCCGTCGGCTGGCATTTTGAAACCAGTGTATTTCCGTTACAATTAATCAGTAAGTAATTCCAATAATTACAATTGATTTTTTAAAGTAACCAAGAATACATGCTTAACTAAGACCATTTTGATCATGCCCTAGTGCGTCCTGGCGTTATGGTGCCTGAGTCATTGACAGTAGCTGAAGCTCGCCGATGCTACGAAGAAAACTGGAGGGCTGTTGTGGTTTACCGTGTAAAACTGGATGTAAGCTCGAGGGAGTACTCATTTATGCCATGGCACCTCATCGGCCAGGATATTAGTCGCAGCACAATTACTGTACGCGAGAGTCACATGAGGCGTCCTGGCGGTGGAAGAATTAGCAGTGAGCTTGAGCTTCGGACCTACGGACCTACGGACTTTACCCTTGTGTCGTCGGACGGCGCACATTTCTTATGTCACTTGTCCATTTTGGCAGGTATGCTGTTCATTTGACTGACTTCGATCATAAACCGTTTTAGCACGCATAATTATCTTTGTTTTGTTTGTTTGATTAATATATTTTCATTCGTATGTATTTCTACAGATCGATTAAAATACCTTTCGAGCATCTCCCCTGAGCGAGGGGTGCCTGTCAAGCTAGAAATTCCAGCAAAGGCAAAAATCGCTCGCAAATCTATCCAAGTTTTCTTGCAAGTTCTATATTTCCAAGATGTGTCCTTAGTCGAGAATGACATCAGCTACTTATTTGCTTTGGGAAAAGCTGCCCTTTATTTTGAGTTGCAGGAATACATTGACTTACTTGAAAAGATTATCACGCAAAAGAACAGCGACAGAGATGTAGAATGGCTTAATAGAGAGTGGCTTATGAAAGTATACCAGTTGATCGTGCGGTCCAAGAGAAAGGTGAATAAAAAGGGAGTTACGGATGCCATAATAAGCGTATTCACCAGGTAAGAAAATCATAGAATAACGATAGAATGTAATCTAATTTCTTGCGTACATAAACGTATTTTCATACATTCCAGGCTTGTTGGGGAAGCTCCAACGGCAGAAATAGCTTTCGATTCGATCTTCGCGGACCTTGGAAACTTCGAGTTATTAGAAACTTTAGTGAACCACGTGGCAACAATAGTTGCCAGTTAACAACGTCGTAGAGCTGCAGGCGTAACACCATATCCTTGGTCACAGTATGGTTCTTCAGCGAAGTAATTAAATACTTGAGTTAGAGTTAGATATGAATTGCTCATGATTATTCGTAAAGGTAGCAAATTGTAATGTAGTAATAGATATATTATATTCTTCAGAATGAACATAATACGGTTGATAGATTACACTTAAGTCTATTATGTAATTAAGAATGAACTATTTTTGAGATGTGCTCATTGTAAGATACCTACCATGTTCCCAAACCAAAATGAATTGTAAGTTGTAACATGAAATGGAAAAAGGATATATTTGCCTGTTCATAATTAATGCATATTGGGGTTAGGCGAACACGTTAACTTCAGAATGCCGATAACAAATGGCACGCATGAACGATGACAAATTACTTATCGTGAATGAATAAATAATCCTTTACAATGTGTGGGAATCGTTTAATTTATGAATAGTCCTAGTTTGTACTTTAGTTTGTAAGTGTGGATCTCATGATTTGAACGAATGTGATGAATTGTATACCGATACTCATATTGTTAAAGTGAAAGTGCTCTTTAATAAAATGACGTAATTATTTTCGTACATTATATTATAGAAGTTCGTACCCGCCAACTGATTTCTTAACCCATCATATTACATTCCGATTGGCTAGTGATTGTATGACCATTCGTATTTAGGAAAAAACACGTACAATTATGTATAGAGATCTGCGGCCCCCTTATGCAATATCAAAAGTCGAACGGCTTGAGAAACAAAAGTGCGTGAATTTGTAAAAGTGCATTTTATTTAATGATACACATTAATTCTTCTCCAGTTTACTTTATTTAAACACAACATTCACACCTATAATCTCATGTTTAGCTCGTGAGGACCCGTTAGGTCAGGTCTGTTGTACTAATTCTTGTTGATCAGTTTTAAATCTACAAAGATACTAAAACTCCATATTTTTTTCGAGTACTGAAACAGTGCAACAAAAGCTGCTACCTCTACCTAAAGCATACAGTTTCATCCTACGTATAATAGTTAACTCCGCCCTGGATTCCCTTAATTGGTCCAAACGTAAAGCTTTAATACCGGCTAATAGATAAGTAAAACCTGTGTAAGATAGTTTTAAGATTTATTCAGCTCACACCTAAATAAATATATATATACATACAAGTATTAACGATAAATATTCACGTACAAAAATTTTGATTTCACATACAAAATTAGCTTGTTCGCAACTGCTCACGAAATAGTGGACGAATTTTCTTAGGATTTTTGTTTTTGCAAATTAAGTTAAAGATATGACTTAGAATTTGGCGTTGGTGGTGGAATTCTTAATAGGCGTATGAGTTAGAAACACGTTTCAGGTGTCGAACGTCGAGCGCTTACTTCTTCTGCTGAATTTCTGCGAAAGCAGCGTGAGCCGTCTTCTTTGCGTGAGCCTGCGCTTCTGTTTCACCTTTGAGTAGAGTATTACAGATCTGACACCGAAGAGAGAAGTTCTTCAAGTCGGTGAATTGATTAGATGCATGCGCCTCCCGCGCTAGCTGCATGGCAAGATCCAGTATTTTCGCGTTACTCGTTTCAAAAATTGTTCGAGTGGAGCCTCCCTAAAACCAAGTAAGAATAATTTTTTGGTGAAGATGGAAAACTAGTTGCAAACAATTCCATAATTGACGACAAAAATAAAATGTTGTCTTACAGTAAACGGTTCGTAGTACAGTGGGTCGTAATGAATTCCATCGTATATCAAAAATATGCACTGTGGATAGTTGTGATCTTCTCCAAAGCTGGAGACATGGAGACTCTGAGTATCGACAACGCTAATCTGCATTCCGTAAAAATCGGACAAAATCGAAAGCTCTATGCCTCCTCCCCATGATTCTAGCTGTTTAATCCACTTCACATAGTCGTCGTTCGGACGGCCCAATACGCCTTCGTTGAACTTGACTGGGTCACCAGCTACAGTATTAGCAATCATCTCTCTGAGGAAGGAAGATCCTCCGTCAGCGTCAGTGTTCAGTTCACCTTCAAGCAAAAACCAGAAAAAGATATTAGACTAATGAGTCAGAACTTAACAGAAGCACGCGTTTGGTTATTGAACGGTTTGCAATAACCTACCAGCAAGACAAAACATCACCGAAGTAAAGAGGCAAGAATTGTCCGACGGTACTATTTGTCGCAAAAGAAGTCCAGAATCATCGTCCCCAGACACCAAGTCTACATACGAGGGCCCGTTGCTTCCCTGAAAAACGAGAGATACGTTTATTTTCGATTCCATATTTACTCCAAACAATAATCAATTTGAATCAAAAGTAATAATAATGACATTAAATAATTACCGGTGGAGCAGCAGGACTCAAAGGGAATGCGTCGCCTGGGAGCGGTGCCACCTTTGCTGCCTCTGAAGCGACATTTGCTGCAGCTCCTTTGTTATCAGCCTTTGAATTTCCAGAAATCTCCCCAACTGGTTCATCCCCTAATTATGAGAAACAAAAAATAATAACACTACTTTTCCACCACCTCTTCAAACACTGGCAAATTCTGAATTCTTACCTCGATTGGGTTGTCCAGTGGTGTCCAACTCGACAATGATAGTGTCCTGATACTGCAAGCCCAACGTCTCAATCTGGCTTCCGGTTTCATAAGCAATCCTCTTCGGAGGAAAACCTTTCAAGAGAGCCATTTTGTCCTCTGGAACCTCAGTCAGCGCTGCAAGCTTGGAAAGTAGGTTCTGGACCGTATCTGAAGGATCCACATCCCGAAGGACAGCATTTTGAGACTTCTTGCTTTTAACTCGAAGGGCGAGTTTTTTCACTTCCCCTTCGGACGCCATGTTTGATAGTTGTCGCCTTATTCCTCTCCCCAAATGAGGATGTGAGTAACAGCTGATCGTTCAAGTGTAATCACCTGATGTGAGGATAATTAATTACTCATGTCACATGTGCACAACACATGAACTAATTGTAAGACGGATGGTTAAGAAAACTGAACAATAATTATATGTACCTTCAACTTATCCGTGGTTGTTTCCCAAAAAACTGTGGACACTTGCAATCAAATGACGATGGATGGAGTTCTTCCGATTCTGGATTCAAACGAATCTCCAAAATATTCCAGTTAAAACTTAAAAGCTGCAACTTTGAGTTAACCACAATTTGCAAGGAATCCAAGCAACTAGACAGTTATTCACAGTCACAGCTGACAGCTGACCCTCACCACATCTAAGCCTCTTCAGCCAAAAATGTGATATCACAACAACTTCCAACTACTTTCAGCTTTTGACAGTTGACAACGAGAGGAAAATGAAAATTAGTAAATCACCAAAAAAGACGGTGGTAACCCTGACGACGTGATTAGTGAAATCACAGAAGCTCCGCTCCGAAAGCAACCAGCAACACACCAACAACAACTGTGCTGCTCTGTTGATCGCGAAAATGTTTTGGGTGCAGGAAAGGAGCTGAATGAAAGCTGTCAGACGATCAGAGAAGAAGATCACAAGCCTTTCGCTATCTCATCTCCTCCGTCTTCTCAAAAGCTGGCCTCACACTTTCCGCCAATGCGCCCTCTGCCCCAATCCCATTCCGGATGAATGCGAAGGTGTGGGTGGAGAAGCACCGTTGCTCTGGGAACCAAGATGACCAAGAGTCGACGTACTAACTCAACTCTGGTTAAATTAAGATTGATTTAGATCACATGACTACATCACCTTTTTTTAATCATAATCATTTTATTGATCTTCAAATAAAATAATATCATTTGTGTATTATACAAACACTATCCAAAAAAAAATCAGTTTGCTAATACATATATATTTATAGTAATGTAGAATTTGATTACCTTAGAAGATAACATTTACTTACGATTTAAACCTAACAATATATCAGTACATAATATGGTTCTCGTAGACCTAAAAAATGATGACTAAATAAGTTATTAAAATTGCATCGAATTAGCCACGTCATGGTGATGTACATTTTTTTGAAACTTTTGTAAGTTTGATATAAATACACAGTAATGTTGTATGTGACATGATAATGATTTGACTAAAAAATGTTGAAGAAAACACGAGATAGTTCGAATGAAGCTTATAACTTTGTAATATTGAATCTGGTACAAGTTGTGAAGAAAGAGAGGAAGCACACAACTACTATTTTTGTGTTCTTGTAAACACATCTAATTAAGACAAGTAGCTAAAAAATCATAGTTTGTGAGTCCACACTCGATCATTACAAACGAACACATTTATTAAGAGCAATAATCAAAAAAGGTTGTATATAAACTGGTACTACACAAGTAGGATCGCAGTTTTCTGAATTTTAACCACTGAACAGTTCGTTCAGAGACTAACAATAAAAATTCGTAGTGGAGGAAAGCTAGTTTTAATTAATTTCTAGAGTCTAAACCTGTGGATGATGATGATAATGTCACGATAATTAATAAATTAACAGTTACATGATTTTACAGAAAAGTAGAACAGGTTTACCAATAAAATAATGTTGGAGTCAATATTTATAAAGAATTGACAACTAGCACGCTTCGTGATAACATTGGCTTGAATTTACATTGATTCGTCGTGACGCGAATCTGTTTGTCTCAGACTGTCGACATATTTTTTTGTATGGGGACCACCATAATAGGTTACTATAAACATGGCTATTTCTGGTGATTGAAAAATGCTGTGTAATTATTATTATTATCTAATTATCGGTAGTTAGTTAAGACACAATATTTTTTGCTGACTTTGTGTCACCTTATTTTTCGTACATATGACAGCAGTGTATGTTGTGTAGATTCATTTCCGTATCACTAATTTCATCACACTTACAACTACACTACTTGTTCAGAAAGTGATATCTCAGGAAGTAGTTTCTTTTTCGCTAGTAAACACCTGAGAAAGCCTTTGTTACAGGTACAAAAAATCATTATTCGCCCTATCATTTCAAAAATCATCCGTTTTTTAGTGTCTTCAGCTAAAGATAGTAATTCTTCTTGGCTTGGCACAATCAGTCTATGTTGCAGCTCTGATTTACACCTCCATCCCATTTGATTACGGAGATGGGGATGACTGCACGAGTGCAGCCTGTGTGCATCCGAAGGGTACCACAAGGTCCTCGCAAAGTTCAACTCGGATGGAATGTAGTGCATCTTCTATTTCGGATGTTGCCCAAGCCATCTGAAAAAGCCAAAGATTTACATATTTCAATTCAATCATTGTAGTTTCTTGTATCCAGCAGGTTTTTAGTACTTAAGTTTTATACACATACCAAATCCAAGTCTTCTTGAGATATCAACTGTACGTTAAGGTGCTTTTCGGGTATTGGTACATCACTTAAAAAGGAATTATGACCACGGAGAAGTGCCGGCGACAATGCCTGGATTTTTTGTAAATAATGACGACTTCGCTCCTGAAATTCACGTTGGTCTAACGAATGAGACCCTGAGCCTGAGACATCAATCATGGCGGAAGCAGTCTCTTGTAATATTCTTTGAAGTTCATCTTCTTGACCCCGAGCAGGTTGACCATCTGGACCTCCCGTTACAGAGGACCTGGAATCACTACAATCACCAAATTCATCATCAATTTCATATTTCATAAACATATAAAATGTAAACTAAACTCGGCGAGACTATGAACTAGAACATGGAAATGGAATGTACTCACCTGTTAGGAACTCGAACAACAGGTGTTGAATTACTAACTGGGTCCCTAAGTAATTGCTGCCTCTCACTGGACTCATTACCCTGAAATATAAAGGTGCAAAAATGAGATCCACCATCATATCTTTAGCTCATATTTCTTATTTTAAAAAGGCTAATAAATATTGCAAGCATTATTTTTGCTTGAAACCCACAACCTACCTGAGCATCGTCATCATCTTTACAACTGAAACAGCAGCCCATGATTTTCATAGTAAGTTTATGTTCCCGTATGAGTAAGAATATATCTCCGAATACTTTTGCGGCTTATACTCTCGATTTTTTCTCCATATTATCACTTCCCAGTAAATCTGAAACAAAACACCAAGAAGAACCCGAATTTAAAACGACATTCAACATTTGCCCAAAAGTATACCAATTTAAAGTCTTAATTTAATTCACAAATAAATCATCTATAAAATGGGAGCTACCAACAGGAATATATGCAATACATGTGATTGATGTTGTTTTGCACGTTTTTGCGGCTAAGGTTATACTGTCATACGACACACTATATGGCACATGAAAAGCATATATGGCTACCGCTAGCTAGTATAACTATAACATTCCATGAATTCCATCAGAAAGTGAATGACGTCATGATGTGGAAAATATTTTTTTAAGAATCCAAAATCTTTTTGATGGTATAAATAATGCGAAGGTAAAGATGGGTTCACACTCAAGTTGCTCATATATGTTTCAAATTATTTCTACGCCCATAAGCAAGCCGTGCATGTATTTATGACGCTGACCGCTAACGTAAGTTCATCAAGTTATATTCATGAGAACAGATCGAAGTCATATCAAATTACTTGAGTGTACGATGATTCTTGCGGTGTAGATTCATTTATTTTAAAAAGTATATTTCAAAGTATTACCAGAATCAAGTTACAGAGTTGGAGTCAAATGTGATATGAAAAGTTAAGGAAAAAGTAAAACCATGATAATTGGGTTTGGACATACTTCAAATATCTATTTAATGCTTTGCATAGGCTAATTAACGAATATACTTGTATGTGTGTGTATAATATCTAATATCTCAATACATGTCGACGACTTTTTTAATGTCATTGTGTTGTGGTCTCTGATCTCATATATACGCCTTTTTATTTCATAGAGTCAAAGGTCAGATTGTCAGATATGACACGCATTCGAGTCGGCATGTTGATGTTTTGCCTGTTTTGTGGTAGAAATGAGAAAAGCAGTTGCTTAAATAAACGGACTCATGAACATACATGTGGTAATTTGTTGTATCCACACCTATGATGAAATTATGCTAATTTGAAATTGTACGGTGATGATGAATTGGATAAAACATGAGAGTCGGCATTTTAGGAAGTGAAACTAGTCCAATAACCCTATAAAACTAGACACGCCATTACATTACAACATGATCAACAAGTATACCTTGTTGTTTATAAAAGGCTTCATTTTCATAGCTCTAAAGATCCCGATTGTACCTACATCGATTGAAGTATTAAGCAGTAGCTCACAATGGATTATTAGGGTATGATCACCTTACAGTCAAAATATGAAGATGTGCAATATGCATCATGCGTTAGCTGATCAAGTAATATCCAGATCACTGCTGATATATAAAATAACTGCTTAATCTTAAAATTATCCAGTAAGTTTTATTCTATTTCTACTCATTCAATTAGACGTGCTACCTGTGCTTGTGTATACTTATATATAGTCAATTTTAATTCTAACTCAGATCACATTTTGAATTCGTTTTTAAACAGAAATACTGAAAACTGGCCCGATTACGTCCCTCATTCATGTAAATGCAAAATGCGGCGTAGTACAATCCTACGCACACATGTTTAGATGTGGTTGAAATGCACCTGTCAAAATGAGGCACCTGACAATTGGGGATGAGTGACAGATGTCATGTATGTATGTTTGCAACCTATTAAGTATGCCGAAATTATATAATAATATCAAATTCACATTAACTGCCTTTTTTGCACGTGAAATTGAATCTGTGAATTACAATAGAGACTGTAAAACAGTACAAGTTAGGAGATACCGACTGGATATTGCATTTATTTTGTGCTAAAGATTTGGGTTGAGTTTTGAGTAGTGTTTGCTGAATTTTAAAATGCCTCTTTTGCAGATTCGTGACTTTTCAACATTTTCCTGTCGTACTATACAATCAGTCAGTAATTTCCTTATCCAATACAGTTGACATCTGAGTATACTTTATAATTATCCTCTTCTCTATAAATAATAGAATTCAATTTCACAAAAAATGTCTGCCTCAGCTAATAAATAAAAATATAACATCGTATATGTTACTAGTGGTAAGGTAAGGAAGGCAAGGTACTAAAAACTAACTATAAATGCAAATTTCGTTACCTGGTGGTTAACCTGCAACCAGAACCAGAGAAATCTTAGCACGGACCTAAATAAAAGCATGCGCTTGATACAACTAGACTAGGCCAACCTGTCAGCTGTCGATATTCAGTTAAAGTATCTTTAGTTGTTTATTTATGTTGAATATTGAATGTTTCAACGTATCAAGTTTTACTATATGTTTTATCCTATGGTACTACTGCTCCTCACAGGTGACTCGGGAAGGATTTCTGCAGACTTTTACTATGAATCTTAACAACAAAGTAGCACACAAATTATTCCAGCCAATTAAACTTCTGATTTTGCTTACTTCGTCGGTTTATGTGGAAGTGCTCACAGCTGACAGCGTTTTAGATTTTAACAGCCAACCTCTACTAGAAATTGGAAGTGGAAACCGGGTTGATTAAATACGGAAAAATAAATATTCAATCAAACTACTTATATTATTTTGTTGGTATATCTACTGAAATGACACGTCGAGTTTCGAGTTTGTTTTGAAAGTGACAATTAACCGTTGACAGTGTACCGTGCTAACATTAATTCTGCCTTGACACTTGATAATCAACTACCAACTACCTGGATAATATTAAACGAGGTATTTGTTTTTGTTAAAATAATAAGGAATAGACCTACCTTCAAACTTCAGTTTTCTTGGTGACCCAATTCCGTTCCTTCCACGTAACTGTACTAATATACACGAACATCCGGCTGATAAGCCGGGCTTCAAAACTGACACAAAAGGCAAGTGACGACCACCTTCTGACGAACCTACAAACAACCCTCCTTACCGAGTTGTGTTTACTACCATGCCTTAACAAATATTCTCAATCAAACCAAAAGCTATTAGTTTTTTTTAGCACAAACACAATACAACCAAACAAATTCACTTTTTGTATGCTTATCCAGACTTGATGCAAATAACTTGGACGTCCAACGTCCAACTGAAATGAGAAATATTTCTTATCTCTGTTGCACACCAGCAGCAGCAGTTTAGCGTCAACAGTGTGAAGACAGATTGAGAGTTTATTCATGAAAACAATTCATGTTCCGATTTCCTACACTCGTTTCTATAGGAAAACGCAGTACTTGAGCACAAGTCATCTGCTTCACTCTCAACTCAACTTCGGAGAGTTGTTGTTCTTGTGACTAGCGAACATGTACATCAGCAGGCCCTGAAGCGCCACTTTTAAACATTGCCTTTAGTATACCGTAGCATAGCTGGGCCGGGCACCGGACACACCGGGCACCTCCATATATGTACTTTATGTGACGCGGGCACCTAGTGCCCGGCCCAGGTATGTACCGTAGGGTTATGCAGAATGCAGAAGTGATATTTAGGAATTTTGGATAATGTCATTGTCATTTTCTCGAGGGTCATTCGTGGTACATTGTCAGTGGATAACATCTCCAATCAAAGAGCAACATTAAAATGGAGAATGCAGTCGGTCGCAATTTAATTAACTGTTGCCATTGTCGTTCTCAAGTTTCCAAATATTATAAAATTACTTTCTGCATGCAACTAACATTTTTTTGTCCATAATGATAATACTTAATCCCTACGAAAACTTCAAGCTTGAAGGAGGTTAAATCATCTAAAAAACTAAAATCATGTTAGGTTTACATTCTGGTATCGTGGTGTGATACTGTGCCAATTAGTGGCAAGACCCATATCATATCTAGATCTATGCATGCACTAATACATACAACAAGTGTGTGCAAACTGCAAAACACTATCTCAATCTAAACATGAAAACGTGTATGCATAAAGTAAAGTTGCATAAAAGCGCATAGTGTCACATAATCAGGATTGCGATTTTCTGGTTCATAATTACATCGATCTCGTGTGAATAGCGTGCTTTAGCTGCCGACATTTTAATATTTTTTCCTAGCATTTCGAAGGAATATATCATAGCAATAATATAGCTTATCGTTAGTTCGACGGGATGATGAACTGTGTGCGATGAGCAACAATGTGTTCATTGTACCATTGACATGACAACTGAGCACACAAAGGCAAAAACTCGTATCACAATGCAATCTGGTTAAAGGTTTGTATATCGAGTTTAGTGTGCAAAATGCACAATGATTTTAATGATATGATGACTACAACTTAAAACATTACATTTTTTCTCCACATCCACATCCACCTTGCTTGCGTAGGCTGTAGGCGTACTCATGTAAAAAATGTATGTAAAATGCATGATGTGATGAGTGTAATCTGTAATGTGATGAGAAGCAGAGAGGAATACGAGACCATACATAAAACCAGAGAGTTGCATTGTAACATTGTAAGGATTTCAGTGTGCAAGTTCTCATCGTGTGATTCACAGATGGACAGATGATGTGACTGTTCAGATTAGTCTTCGTCTCTACAAAATCTAGAAACGTTAGTGTATATTTCACAAGGCTAATTGTCCGATATACCGAATTCGAATGGAATTGAATGTATATTTAAAGTCACGTTGTGGTAGCACACTCTTTACATTCCAGCAGTAGGCAAGTCTCCATGCCAGTGTCTGTCGTGTGTAGTGTAGAGCTGCACATTTCTTTGACAAATTATTTAAAAGTATTCGTTTTCGGGGTGATCTTTTATTTGGGACGACGAGGATGGCGGAGTGACGAAGCAACGAAAAAAATGTGAACAAAAAAATGATGCTTTACGGAGAAATGGTGAATGGGAAAACCAGAGACTTGTTACGTGTGCGCTGTCAACATTTTTTTGTGATTTGAGTTGTCTCTTGTGCATGTGTTCATGGTCGTTGTAATTTCCAATGTTTCAGAAAGTGTCCAGTTAACACCACTTTGTACTTACAACTTACACTTTTGCGATGCTTTCGTCGAGCTGAAACGGTAATTGTCCTTCTAATTTCTCTTATGTTGCTATATTGTGTTATTGCCAATTAGTTGTTAGCTAAAATTGACATCGGTCATGATTCGGTCGGATGTCGGGCACAATAGGACATTTCAGTTTAGATTGACATTCGGCAGTTTGTCATATGTTGTCTGTACACTTGTGGAAAATTATTCATTCTCCCAGACTGTGTCACCATCCCATTTACACAACACAAGAAGTTGCAGTTTGCAGTGTTTTTAAAATGTCACACTTTGGCATTTAAAAACTACTCGCAACTATCAGTGACCATTGCATTACGTGATTTCTTGTAGTTGGTTAGTTGTCCGTTGTTGAAGGTCAACATATTTGGTTTAGTATTGATACGGTTAATAAGAAAATATAATATTAATGATTAGCCATATGATAGTAGGGTATTAAGTATTACGAATGCAGCGCTCAACATGCTTTTATTTAAAGAGCGTATAACTCACCATTATACGTGCTGCAATTTTGCAACAGGTGACAGGCTTTACTTACACTGCATAGTGAGACATACATACATACAGTTATAACAACAAAGATGCAAATTAGTTACCACTAACCATTGTCGTTTGAGCGCCTACTAACCGTATTGCTGAGTTGATTGCTTAACACATTAATTATTAATTACATCCAGATGAAGAGATCATGTTTCACACAAGGTTTGATCGTTAGTGGTATTGAAATTAAAAGAGTTGACTGGATGCATATAGTCAGATAGTGCAGTTGAAAGTTTTATGTGGTTTTGGTGGAATTTTATATACCTAATTTTATGCAAAATGCAAACTATCAGTTACAAGAAGTAAGCAGATTAACTCAAAAAAGGATAAGATAATTAACTTTTTAGCTGAACCGTTGTGTAGTTGTACCCTGCCTGCCTTCTGTTGAAAATTTGCAGTTGGCAATGATAACTTTAGTACATGGTTTTGTAAAATTCACTAAAAGTAGCCTCTGTGAGAAATTTCCTGGACGAATTTACCACCGTTGTTAAACAACGGTTGTTTTACGCAGCACAACGTACGTTGTAAATTTTGTTGTGAAAGATTGTACTGCATAAATATACATGCAGGGTTAGCATTAGCAGTAAGTTTTTGTTAAATAGATTCTCTTCCGTAATACATGAGAATTGAGATTTATAAAACCACATCAAACGACCGTGCTTCTCAAGTCAATATTTTGCATACATATGTCGTCAGTTTTCTTTAATTTCTTGAAAGTCTCTGGAGTATGGAGATGTTGCATATATTTTGTTTATTACTACCTCTTTTTAAGGAATTCATCAAATTATTTTTTACCCAAATGCTAACTCCTGTAATTATGTTTAGCTACTCAAGGTCTCGCTACTCGCTAGGCTAGAGTTGTAGAGTTAGCTCAAAACTCAAAGAAAAGGGTTGTCTGGAGAATTGCTAGAAATCGTAAAGTTTGAATTCTGGGTAGTTGGCTGATCAGTACTTACAATTAAGTTTCATCGATATCTATCGAGAGAGAGAGCTACTTTCGGATATGCAATCAAAATAAAAACCCTTTCGTTGGGGCACAAATCATTTCGACATTTATTACTTCACTTGTGCCGTTGCGACGAGTGTGAAACGATTGGGTAAAGATGAGAAAATCATAAACACCACAAGTCTATAATCTATTAAAGTTTCCATTTCATACGTCAGTTTTCTCGTTTGTCGCAAATTGTCACGAAGGTCTTTTTCTGCACTCTCAAACTGCACACTTTAACATCCAAGGACAAGGTACTTTTTGTGTTTTCTGCACTTCTTAAACCTCTCTTGAATTTGCAACATGCAAATATTGTGGCCGTACCAAAACATTATTATTGCAATATTATATCCATTATTGCAATACAATGCAAGTAGCAGTTCTCATTTTACGGTTTGTGATTGTGAGCCGTTGTTCAAGTTAGCTTTTTGTGAGAATTTACGATCAGCAGAACCATAAGAAACGCGGACAAAGAAATTGTAGACGCGTACTGTATCGGACTAATTCTTTTGTTGCGTGTCGTCGAAAGTCAAACATTTTGAGCATGCACTTATTCTGTTATTCTGTCATTTTGCCTATTTCTTAGACGTACCAAGTTAAAGTCATGATTCATGAATGGGTTTTTAAGGAGGGCATTATTTGAGGAGGAACATTTGCATACATCCGATTTAGAATGCAATCATCTATTCTGCTCGCTAAAAACATGTTGATGCAAACACTAAAAATTCGTTTTACAGGCACTGCTCCCATGGTTTATCGACATAGGCTCACACGTATTGTTTGAGTATTTATACAAACATAGAAACAGTAGGAATTAGGAAATGCCTACACAACATCGACGTCTTCAACGATGCTCGTTACGGTTCTATAATATTGTTTCTGTTTCATACAAAAAGTTACTGATTTCAGAGGATTCAACCGAATCAACTCTATTATTTATTTATTCATTAAGTTCCCAGAAGTGCAGTTGTACGAATTTGTAGCTCGAATAGAATAGGAAGCGTCAGCATTTTGCTTTTAAAAAATTGTCGTTTCTTCTTACAATTAGTGTCTGTCGAAGCATGCCGAATTTCGTTTGTGATGAATATGGGGCAACGTAGAACGATAGGTCACGGGACAAGAAAAGAAAGTGCATTTAGAAACCATTCCATTTTAGTTGGTGTTAAAATAGTTAGCTGGACAGTTATACACTAACAAGCAACGGGAATTATGTACATTTCAGGGAGAAACTGGTCCATTTTGGAGACACAATTGTGTATGTCCTGCTTTGGTTCGCATACGTTATATAACAAAAACGATCTAGTATCCAGTTTTGAACGTGTTTGAGGTCTGTTCTGTTCAGGCTGTTTGCTAGAACAATTCATTCATATTATTATCACAGCGTTTTTTTAATCCTCTCATGATTCTCATGCAGATTATATCCTGTATCTTTTCTTTATTCTTTTTTTGGATATCTATTTGCTATTTGAAGGCATATACATGAAACACCTCCGCCTCAACTGCCATACGTTGAAACGTCATTAAATGAGTTAGATTCGATCATCGATGCAATGGATATGTATTCACGGGAAATAATGGAGAGGTAGAGAGAACTGTTATATGAATTGACTGAGCTGTACAAACGAAAAGCCGTTTCGTCTGCCTATCGCTTCAGGATAATATGCTAAAGTTAATATTCATATTGATGGTCTTCTTAATTTGTTTTTCCTTTCATTACCATTTATTTCCAGATGAGCAAACTATGTGTTTCGTCAATGAAGTGATGAGCCGGCGGAGCACGTACTGAGTTTAAGAGAGGATTAGGGCAGAGGACAGAGGAACCATTGGACAAATGCGTTTCTGTCTCCATAAATGCTAATGACGGGAGAAGCAGCAATTTCGGCAGACGAGCAAGTGTTCATTTAGGTTTAGTGTTCGGCGACGATTTGCAACTCATCCTCTCCAATTTTAGTGGGTAGCCAGAGCAGTAGTTTTGAGTACGCAGCTTTTTACGAGCAGCCGCCATTCTTGTTCATGTCACTTTGCAACGAATCGTCGCCTTCATCGCCACTCAAAGGTAATGCGGAACAAATAAATTTCATTTTAATTTATAAAAACTAGCTTTTGTGTCATATTCTGTCTGATGATGTGTTTGTAAATATTTTTATTTGTTGTTGCAGCAATACCTGAAGGCGGTCTACATTTTCAGCCGCTGCCTCACCAATTGAATTAGTAGAATATTTTTTTATACCGAACCAAGCGTCGAGTGCGGAAAAATGTTACGCACATGGTTGTGGTTTGCGACCTTCCTCCTCCTTGGTCTGGAGGAGGGAATCTGTGTGCCAACTGGGTCTCCAGGAGATTTACAACTGAACCAGTGGTGGGATGAAGTGTCAACGACCTACCCAAGATACGATAGAACAACGGAGATGCTCAAAAATATCTCCACAGTCAATTCAGACTTGATGAAGATTTATTCGGCTGGAAAGTCTGTGCAAGGCCGGGAAATGCTTGTGATAAACCTGAGGACGAATATGCAGAAGGAGAGGGAGCTCCTTCAACCACCCATGAAAATCGTTGCCAATATGCATGGCGACGAAACAGTGGGCCGCGCTCTTGTCCTCATGCTCGCAGTAGACTTACTAAAGCGTTTCAGAGAAAACGACGCTCGGTAAGAATATAATTATTGTAAAAATGTCAAATGTGGATTGAAGTGCGAATTTTTAGTTAATATAAATTTTCATATTGACTCTTTCGTTGCACTTTTTTTTAGTGTTGTTCAACTTCTGAATTCGACTGATATTCATCTCATCCCATCTGTCAATCCCGACGGATATGAAGCAGCCACTGAGGGACTTTGTTCTCCCAACCCTGATAAGACTGGACGTCGAAACGCCAACAGTATAGATCTAAACAGAGATTTCCCTGACCAGTTTGAAGTGAGGCAGGATGATGATGACGCTTTAGTTAAGGGTCGACAGCCAGAAACCATAAATATGATGAAGTACATCGCCGACAATTACTTCGTGTTATCTGCCAATCTACATGGTGGCTCGGTTGTCGCTAGCTATCCCTATGATTCAGTACCTCTATCCGTTCAGTAAGTACAGCTCTTACATTTTTGTGGTTTTGATAGACAGCGAGCTGTATTTAATGGAATGAGTGAATTTGAAATTTTGAACCTAAATGTGTATAGGCGCCAGAAAGGTTATGATGGATCCGGTATTGATAGCCTCTCACCCGACAATAACGTGTTCGTTACCGTCGCAAACCTGTACGCCAGTAACCACAAGACTATGACGCACCCGCAAAGCAACTGTGGGGACCGCTTTAAGGATGGCGTCACCAATGGAGCAAACTGGTACAATGTTCGAGGTAAACTTGACACCACACCGCTAAGGTTTTTCTTGTTTCAATGCTTCGCTTTCTCTAACTGGGAATTTATTTGTATGATTCACTCCAGGCGGTATGCAAGATTACAACTATGTTCATTCGAACTGCTTCGAAATCACAGTTGAACTTTCATGCTGTAAGTTTCCGTCCGCTGAAACCCTCCGAACTGAATGGGAGAACAATGAAGAGTCGTTGTACAAGTTCATGGAAGCGACCCACATGGGTATTCGAGGGCTCGTCAAAGATACCAATGGAAAGCCATTGCGAGATGCAGAGATCACGGTCCAAGGCATAAATCACACGGTCAGAACCACTGATCGGGGTGAGTACTGGCGACTTCTTGTTCCAGGCAAATATATGATTGGTGTCTCAGCTCACGGGTGAGAAAATAGCGCTTGAAAAAATAATAATATTTAGTAGCTTATTAGTGTAGCTTTGAATGTAGAGAAAAGAACAACGAGTTGACGCTTACTGGCTTATTTGCGCCATTGTACAGATACGAAGCTCAGCCTGCGGTTGAAATTGAAGTGGGGCCTGTTTCCGTTGGGAAGCCTACCACTTTAGATTTCACCCTCAAGGAGTCCTCACGTGCACGCGCTGACGCTTCAGCTGTCCATGCTGCGACAACGTCCATCGGTAACTTGATATCATGCGTTGCTTTCCTTCTCACAGCTCTTTCAATATAAGAGACCCTTAGCGCTTTCCTCCCACCTCCCACACTCCTCGATCGAATGTCTAAAAAAATGTGTCATAGTTTTAAACGTCGTGTCATGTGGTTTAAAAACCAAGAAGATTTACCAATATTTTTAGTGACCATTTACAAGTTTTAATTTTTATCCAGAATGTAAATTAGTAGTTTATCAAGTATTCGCGAATCGAAGACGAAAGTATTATGTACAGTTTGTTTTCTTCAGTTTTAATCTGTGTCCTGCCATAGCCGTGTCTAGATATAGTTTCGATCGTCAATTTATTTTTTGTCGCATGCTCAACTCCAAACATGAGAAATGTGGGAGTGCCCAAGTGTGTAAATATATTTACCGAAACCTTCTCAAGTGTAACGTAAATCATGTCTTTTAAGATGTTGTTGTAAAAGCAATTAAAAAAGGACATTCTACATCTTCGTGAAAAAATTTGTTGAATTGTAGCTTTAGCTGTATGCTCTGTTTATTCACAAAGGTATCGTACAAGCGGACTTCAAGCCTGAGTTTAAGCATCATGATTACGAGGCGTTAGAGGCATTCTTAGCTAAAATGAACAAGGACTACCCCGAAATCACTCGACTCTACTCTGCTGGCAAGAGTGTGGAGAGTAGGCAGCTCTATGTTTTGGAAATTTCCGATAATCCTGGAAGACATGAGCCTGGTATAGGAATTACACTTTACATCAATTATTATTTCACACGCATCGCTCGCACTTGCACATTGAACACACATATTTTCACCCGACCGACATTGTTTTTGTAGGTGAACCTGAGTTCAAGTATGTAGGGAACATGCATGGGAATGAGGTAGTTGGACGTGAAATGCTTATCACCCTCATTCAGTACATGCTCGAGAACTACGGGAAGAACGCAGAGATTACGCACCTCATCGACAATACGAGAATTCACATCATGCCTTCCATGAACCCGGACGGTTATGAGCGATCTGTCGAAGGTAAGAGAAGTGTGCCACTTTTCACTGCACTACTCTCGTCCTTCGGGTGCTAGCTAGTCATCATCACGGAATTTCTTCTTTTTTTTGGCTTTTTTCTCAACTCAGGCGATGAGGATACCGGGCGAGAAAATGCTCATCATGTCGATCTAAACCGGAATTTCCCCGATCAGTTTGATGCCTTACTGTCTGAACTGGATGAGGACGATTCTCGGAAAACTTCTCGGGAAAATTTGGATCCTGAGCCGGAAACGGTTGCGGTGATGCGATGGATAAGACAGTATCCTTTCGTCCTCTCCGCTAATCTTCATGGGGGTTCCCTGGTGGCAAATTATCCCTTCGACGACAATCCTGAAATGAAAGTGAAGTACTCACCGACACCTGATGATGCCACTTTCCATCAACTAGCATTATCATATTCGAAGGTGATTTAAATTGGTTCTCACAAAAAATAGGTATGTTTTTTGCATGTTTAAAGTTGACAAATTCTAATTTTCTGTTTGATGCACTGATTTTTGCAGGCTCATAAGGAAATGTCGAAGGGATTCCCATGTCCAAAATTGTACCCCGACGAGAAGTTTAAAGATGGGATCACCAACGGAGCGTTGTGGTATGTTGTCCAGGGAGGGATGCAAGACTGGAACTATCTTAATACTAACTGCATGGAACTTACTTTGGAGCTGGGTTGTCAAAAGTATCCACCCGCGAGTACTTTACCAAAGTATTGGGATGATAACCGAGATGCCCTTATCAAATTTATGCAGCAGGTATGAGTGATATGCGTGATATTTACTTTAACTCGTCACCCAGATTAGTCTTTTTGAAATTTGCTTTTTCGCGTAGGTGAACTCAGGAATTAAAGGTTTCGTTATGGATGAGAATAACAACATGTTGGGTGGAGCAAAAATAAGTGTCGAGGGCATCAACCATACCGTCACCGTAGCTGATGATGGAGACTACTGGCGTCTGCTAGCTCCAGGGGAATACAATGTGACTGCCGTTTATAATGGGTAATTATATTAGTTTTGCATTAAACCAATAGGAATTATGTGAAAGATTTCTACAATTCCTACCGCTCATTTCAGATATGAAAGCCAAAAGGTTCACGTGCGAGTAACACGGGATGTTGCGCAATCAGTTAATTTCACTTTGAAGGTGATGCCTGCGAAGGAATGGTCAACGAAGGAAGACTTCGGAATCGAAGAAAACATCAACACTGAACGTTTCACTGAAATCGCGGCAGATAGCCTTTCTGGCTTCAGCGCTGACAATTTTGATATCGTAGACTATCAGACTACAGAAGATGGTGTGCACCATCTTCTGATGACAGACCAGGTGTGATATATATATACTCATTTCATCAAAAATATTGTGTGTAATTCTTGTTTTGTGTTGAACCGCTTTGGTTGATTTTTTTAAATTGCGAAACGAATTTTCGGACGAGTGATTGATTTTTTTTAAAACGTTTGATTTGCGATGTTACATTTTTTGCTTTCTGTGAAAAAAAAATAAAACAAATTTGGATTAAACTTGTTGAAGGTCGGCTCTCCGGATGATCTCAAAATTCATATTGGATTGCTCGGCAGCGTCGTTGGGATGGGTGGTAGCGAGTTTCTTGTCAAAATTGCTCGCCACTTGACGTACGGATATCGGAAAAACGACGAGCTCATCGTCAAAGTGTTGAAAAACGCTGTCATTCATTTCATTATCATACCGGATGCTCGTGCAGACTCTGGTAAAGTGAAATACAATACTAAATTTACGCTAAGTTGATACACAAAATTGTCATGAATAATTCACTCCTCCCTCGGGCGGGATGCTAATTTTTCCGAGCTAATTATTATACGCCTCATTATTATTATTATTATGAAACACAGAGGAATGTATGGTCAGCTTGGGCGCGACTCGGGAAACTATTTCTGACTCGATGGACAAGCTCTCGAAAGCTCTACACGATGTCCATCTAGATCTCGCTGTCAGCATAAGTTCCGGTGGACAGTATATCGAGTACGTGCACGCTCATTAGTGTCATTGTCATTAGCTGAAGTCTGCAGAAGTCATTAGCATTGTTGTATAATATAGTCGACTGATCCATGTTTATTTATAGATTTCCTTTGCAAGAGAAATGCGCATATGATGCAATGAGAGAGATCTTCAAGCTCGTCACCAAACACAGACAATGTCCTGGCCAAGACAATTCAACGGTGACGCCAGTCATTGCTAATGGACTCCAAACTAAAAATATCGTAAGAATACATCCATCAAAAGTAATAAATACACATTCAAGGTCTAAGAAAATAACTCTGACGATGTGTAATCGTGAATGTAGGTTCCAATTGGATTGTTTTGTTGTGACAATCCTCATCCTGCGGAAGTGACTAATTCCTACATCAAGCATCTTCATCACATTATGGATATTCTCGCGTTGTCCACACAAGGTATGGTATTCGAATAAGTATTTCTTGAGGATGACTAATGCCGGTGAAGTCTTTAAAATATACTTTAATTTTTGACGTGTATTTGTAGGAATCTATGGATCCGTGAAAGATCAACATGGAAATGCTATTCGAGATGCGAAAGTGATGGTATTCCTTCCGAGTGGAACTAGCGAAGTGGTGAGGGTGAGTAAGAACTCGGGTCAGTTCACGTCCATGTTGTCTGAGGGCACGCATAGGATCGTCGCGTCCCTCACTGGATACCAGAAATACAAGGGGACCATTCACGTCAGTCGAGCAAGGTTGACCAAAGTGAACATCGTTCTCGACTCTGGCAACGGAGTGGGTGAAGTTCATGAAATGACGCCGGTAGCCCCAGTTTCAGAAGGACACACAGCCTCACAGGATGACTACGACTACTTCTATTATCCGAGGAAGAAGATGCTGGAAATTAAGGACGGTCACTCAACCCACTTTGATATGTACAAGTGTGTAAAAAAATCCTCTTTAAGAATGTATTTTTTGTGGAAAGCTATTGAACGTTTGTAAAAAATAAATGTTTGGAATCTTCTTTTTTCAGTTTTGAAGATGATGGAGAAGCACTCAGCTTAAGAGTTGGTCGCGACTTTTGGCGCAAGTATGCAGTGCTCTTTGACGGGTTGGCAGTGTCTCCGAACACTTTAGTTCCGTGGATTGAAAATGCCGTTGCTTCCATGTCAACACAAAAGGATACGTTGGCGCAGCTTAATTTGTTTATGAAGGATGGCAACGGTACGCCAAAATGTTTATAAAAATTCGAAATTGAATGAAATTACAAACATACTTTTCGAAAGTGAAAGATTAAATATTTGGTTTCCATTTGAATTAGTTACACATGGAGCTCTCACCTTTCAAACTGTTGAGAAATGGATAGAATTCAACCGCTTCCCCATCGTATTTGACTTCATTTGTAGCGACTCTCCTGCTCAGCAAAAGTGGACATCTTACAGCAAAAGTTTGTCTGTGAAAGATTTGCTGGTACATACATATTTTATACTTGACAAATTTCTATAATAACTAATTTCCATTCAATGAAATATTATGCATGTTTTACTATTCCAAAGGTATTCCAAACTGTCAAGTCGTACGTCGAGGGAAGGCTTCAGGCAGTCTTGGATGACTTTCAAGGTCAGCAGTGTAGAACAAGGGAGAACATAGGATTTGCTCAAAATTATCAGGTACTAAAAGCCCAACAATTTCAAAAATCTCAAATAAAATGTTTTAGGAATTGCAAGTATTTATTTTATTTTATTTAGAAAATATACACCAACACTCACGCACTAGTATTCCCAGTTCCAATCAAGTGTTGCAAAGACGAGCGTCAAGTGACTGAAGACGGGGTCATTAAGATGCTCGACTTTTTACGCTCAATGCCTTCTGAAGGAGTTTATGGTTACGTGACGTCAGCCTTGCATGAACCGATCATGGGTGCAAGAATTTCATTCGGAGACAATGCAACATACGCGATTGCCGATTCGTTAGGGCATTTTGAGAAGCCATTGCAACCTGGCGAGTACTTACTTCAAGTAAGTACTTCGAAACTTACTATTTTGACGTGACATAATCATATCACCAATATTCCTGTCTAAAAATATCTTAAATCCTGGATACTTAGGTTGAAGCGGACGGATATTTCCCTGGCAGCAAGATAGTCAACGTGTCATCGTCCACGTACACGCATGTCTTGATTCAGATTGTGAGAGACGAGTCAGTTTGGGGATTGTCCAGAATGGCGTTCGTCATGTTAAGCGGTAATCAGCCATTCCATTATTCTGTTGGGTTTTTAAAAGACTTTTTGCAAGGATTCGTGAAGGAAAAATAACTTCTTTTACTTGTAGCAATTTTAATGTTGGGAGCATTAGTTGTGTGCTCGGCGTGCTTCGTAATTTGTCGAAAGCGAAGGACGAGAATGAACAGCTACGGATTCTTCCAAGCCAACAGTGCGCTCATTTTCGAGGATGAGGATGAGAAGCTATTTGAAATTAGCAAAGCGAACATAATAGGTAAGCCAAGTGTTTCAAAGTGCTTTCCTCTTGGCCAGACTGAATGTTTAAGCTGCATTTGTTGTTTTCTCAGAGAAGAAGTTCAGAATAGACACTGATGACGAGTCTGAAGAGGACGAGTCCGTCGACGGAGATGAGCTTCTCAGTGCAGGGATGAGGCAGTGGACAAGAACATGATTGAAGATTAGAATGTAGGAAAAATAGAAGATTATAAAATTATAAAGTGTGTGTTTTTACAGAGAGCTCCTTACAATTCTGTCAACTTTCTCATGCATATTAATTAAGTAGACTAGATGAACATAATCAAACCTTACTAATGCACTTCCACTTACCTTAAAAATGACAGAAAAAGTGTGGCCTTATTGAAGAATGTGATCAAAAGAATGTTAAGCTATATTGTAAGAGAGAGAAAAATAATAACTTTAGGTGCTCCTTAAGGTTTGTGCTAAGGAACTTGATGTGCCTGCTACTAATGCTTTGTCAATGATAAAATGGTGGATCTGATAAATTGAAGAATTGCCGCTAGGAAACTACATAACGTTTTTTTAGAAAGCTATAATATATTATGTTTTAGATTTTAAGAGAAAAAACATTGCAACAACTGTGATTCATACAAATATTTAACTTTGTTCATATATTTAAATACTTATTAATAAGAATATTTCAGAGTCTGAATGACATTAAGATTTCAGTTGTACAGCAACAAGGTGTTTTTTAGTTCGTAACGTTGTTACTATCTAATACTGATTGCAGAATAATCAAATCTCATTGTTCGAACAATCTATTCCCTATTTACCAGAAAAGGTTCATAACCAGGTCTGATATGGTTGCTCATGTACTCGAGCGAACCATTGAAAACCAAAAAAGTCCCACTCTACTCGGTTTCGATTCAGTTCTGTTCGAGTAGTTTTGGTACCGAAAGTAAAGTACGTATCCAGGTCTCAGTAAACCAGACAAGCATGCGCTTGGTCAGTCCTACGTACCATCAAAGTACCAGCATAGTGCTTAATATACAAAATCTCCCATATTTGAACCAAACGGTTATGTTCATATGCGGTATTCGCTGGTTAAAGG
>JAQFZW010001666.1:0-24212 GCA_034687055.1 Heteromurus nitidus
GTAGCGAGTATAAAGTTTGTATATATAAAATATAATATATGGCTGTAGTTGAATAATGTGTTTTCTGTGAAAATTTCATTTCAGTTTTTTGACATTTTTCATTTCTCTGCTGAAATGCTGACTCATAACCAATAGGAAATGGTGGCTACCAGAGAGTGTGTGCTTTGGATTCCCATCGTTCACCTATGCCTATTTTGCAGGATATCAGACAGACCCAAAGTGTGCCATGTAATTCCATAGGGTAAACTAGACGGCAAGACAATATGCCAATTTGGTTTGTTTCTCTCTTTGTATCCTACGTAATAAATCATAAATCATTCAAACCAATAATTGATGATGCGAATCGAATCGTACGACTGCTCACTTTATATAAATGGTGATGTGGCACTACATGCTCCGTTTAATATCCTAAGACATCATTCCGAATAGTGGAGAAGTCAGACGTTTGGAGGGGAAGAAAGAGAAAGCGTAGCGGCATATGCATAAAAAAGGAGTTGATGCGCATTGAGAAACATACATTTAATAACATATTGGTATCACTATTGGCATATTGGTGCTTTTTGTTTAGACATTGTTTCGGGTCACTCTACATCGTAGCCCTTTCTAATATGAAACCATTTCGGACCAGAAAGCTCTCGTGTGCTTTTCCCAGCGGTTTGCCAACTGTGTACACAATATATGCATATTGGGAGATGTGCGTCCACATACAACTTTTAGCCATTGGGGGAAAATGATGGAATCGTTTTTGCTTTCACTGTGAAAATCACTTTCGATTCGGAACTGGAGTGGCTGGCCGACAGTACCAATAAAATCGGCCAATTTCTCATTTTTTTACCAAAATATGTGGAACATGCAGAAGTTTATGGCCGTGGTAGGGCGTATTCATGTGATATCAATATCCTCTTCAGTTTCATGCGTATTGATTCGTGACGAAGACATTATAAAGAAAGCTTGTTGATACGAACTGCGAAAATATTTAATAATGTCCTTTTTAGTTATATACCAAACTTATTTGCAGAAAAATATCTTTGCTCAAAAATGTATATCGTGCATACCCACCCGACATAATTTTACATATAGTTGGGCCTTTGAAGTTATAGCTCGTGAATTTTATATGCTTACCTGATTTCATTTTCAGCTTTTGTGCTGGAAGTGATCAGACGTAAGGAGTGAGTGTCATGCAACTCTTCAAAGTTTTAATGACTTCCCAGAAATGGAACAGTATATGCTAATGATGTAAGGATGAAGGCGACATCGTTAGAAGGACATGCCACCATTTTGTACTGACATTTTACATCTGAGCAACTAGGAAAGCGTGAAATAGGGTGACTTTTTTAGCTGCTAGTCATATCCAGCCACCTTCGTACAAGATAATTTCATCCGCAAATCCCGACTGGAACAGACATCACAGACATCAGACGCTTTCACATGCCACTCTTCGATTCCTTGAAAGTTTTCCTGTTTTGACAAATAAATTGTATTTTCATTCAACTATTAGATAGATGCTTCAAATTTCGGCAAATCCTTTCCCCTCTGAGCTTCGTCTAAGGATGTAGGTGGATACTGAAATTGGCAAGCATGTTGCGATGTCACATGCCTGCTCTATCCCCATAATTACCTTACCTCCGTAGTCCTCGCAGGTTTCTCCACACGCCTTTCGAACTGGTGCATGTTATTCTGCATCACGTCTTGATTTCCCCTCGAGTCTACGCTATATACATATATACCCTATATATAGAATGCATGCTTTCACTTTGTGTGCATGTACGCAGACTTTACCACCACTCCAGAGGAGTTACGTATAAGCCATGAGCTTTTCCTCGCCTTGGCCAGACAGCTGGAAATGGACGCAAACCTTTTTCTCAAACTTCCATTGTAGCTTTTCCAGTTTTGCGTAAGCAGAGCATGGGAAAGCATATTTAGTTAGGAAGACGGTCGCTGCTTTACTTCAGTATTCTGCAAGAGTCGGGCTAGACTGGAGGGGACCACAAAAGATTTTTTTTACGGTTCGCTCTAAGTTGAAGCGAGAAAGAAAGTCACGAGAGTTGTACTGTAACGTTATACTGCTGGCCACATGTACCTACTCACTTTGCATGTTGCAGTGGTGAAATTTACTTTTTCGTCAGCTCTCCATCCTATAAGCTGATTAAATAAAGTGAAGAAAACTCATAAAAGAGTAAGACCGTGACCCACATTCCGTTCCACACACAGATATCATTGTTGTAGCTTGTAGTACGGCACAGACTACACCGAGAGAAGAGAAAGGGAGACAGGACGACAGTGCAATTTTTCCTGTGGGGACGTTGTTCTCAAGGAAGCACGCAACAAGATAGATAGTGTGCAGAAATATTCAAAAATATATATTCTCATTCCTCATCATATGCATCTGCGGTGCTCGGATAATAATCCAGTTACAAAAGCAACAGCAGCTCCTGGCACCGTCACCTCACAATAATGGAGAACGAAGCTCAAGACGTATTCCTTGAAAATATCAGCAATCAAGATCCAATGGCTGGGATAATGCCGAAAACGATTGACGTGTACCCAGACCCAGTGACTCAGCCTTCGTACATGGAAACTTTAGATTTTGAACGGAACTTTCCATACAACGAATGGAGACTATGGATGGGACAAAACTGGAAGTTTTCCGTACACATCGCCTTTCTCTACGTTATGGGAATTTTCCTGGGGCAGAAGTGGATGAAGAAAAGGATGGCTGTTGGAAATACTGATAATTTGTTGAAAATCTGGAATCTCTTGCTTGCGGCATTCTCCCTCGCTGGATTTTTGCGCTCAATCCCCGAAGTGGTGCATTTACTTCATCGACCGAATGGATTTTACCGCATTTCATGCAGTCGGTCTGTTGTGTTTTTCTTATATGTACTTCTTTTCCCTTTCTCGTGTTATCCTTGCACCCATATCCCTTTCAGACCTTAACATATGGAAAAATATGCATGCCTCGGCATCCTTTTATTCCGAAAGAATTTTACTTTCGAGATGGTATAGCCGTTCATAAACTCCTCTTTTCTTATAGGTATAAGGGAAAGGAATGTATGGATGCATTTGGAGAGCGCATAAAGTTCTAAAAGCCCGTAACGATTAAATCCTTGGTATGCTTAGGTTCTTATGCACGTCTCCGTGTTCTATATAGCTATGAGCACTTTAAAATCGAAGCAAAAAGAGCCTTCAGACATATTTTTCTATGTCGACTGTGCACTGCTATATACGAGGAGTCTGCAGCCTGCAACTCTCTCTACCCAAGAACCCCACAGCAATTCCAAGTGTTTTCTTTTTGCCGTGCATGAATGATCTAAAAGGAATTGGGCTTCCTTATTGCTTGATGCGTTATCCAGTGTGAAATATTTTCCCTGTTGTTGCTTTCACTTGTACTCTAACCGACATTCAGGAGTTCTCCCTTTCGGGGAAATCGGCCTTTCAGTTCTTTGTAGAAATATTTACCAATGGCATTTGTACTTATTTCTTACGATTAGTGCGAATGTTTTTTTCCAGAACAAAAATCACTAGATGATACGTTTGGCGTAGCAAAAGCAGAACGTTATATTATTCAAGTGGGGAAATATGTACGTTAGCAATTCCTATGAGTAAATAATGAATAATGAAATTGAGGAGCATAAATACTTTCTGCCCTATGGGAAATTCTAGCGAGCATTACTGGAGTAAAAGCATTGAAACCACGAACAAGCAACAATAATATACGTACGTACTCGCATATATTTCTTTTTCAGTTGTACTCTTTCTGGAGGAGAAGTAAAGAAATATTTTTGGTCTACTCATGCACTATAAAGGCAGGCGGTGCAAAAATTTCGTTAGGGAATGCACGAGCGTATGGTTGTGCAACCGTTAATATTGCTCCTGTTTGACTTTCAGGGATGAGTATAATGCGGCGTCCGCCTACTGGTCATTCATCGGAACCCTTTCCAAAGTGGTTGAACTTGGCGACACGGCATTTCTAGGTATTTTAATGTGGAACACGTTACCATTAGCCATCAAACATTCGTATGAACGCTCGTTTTCAAAAAAAAAATTTTTTTCTAGTTCTTCGAAAACGACCTGTGATGTTCCTCCACTGGTATGCTTTTGCACGCTTGCATTAAAGTCTGGTATTTATTGCTGACAAGCAGCAATTTCCATGATCCATGGAGTGCTGTGACTTTCGATACGCGTCTATTTATCTCTTTATCTGGGACGGGTTTATTGCAGGTACCATCATGTCACTGTGATGCTTTACACCTGGTACACATACGAAGACAATGATCCTTGTCACCGTTGGTTCATAGTGATGAACTACTTTGTGCACACCATCATGTACACCTACTACGCGTTGCGGGTATGATTTATGACTCCGACTCTATATATGAACTATATGAATTACAAATTATTCTTTTGTGAGCGTACTTGATCGGGGTAGTAGTGGGGTAACGTGTAGGCGTATAAATATTTATGGGTGACGAATGATATATTGAAAGGATCCTTTTCGATCGGGTCTTGTGTTGTTGATATTGATTTATGGCTCGACTTCATTATTACGCTTTTCCCTTTTCGGCAGGCTATGGGATTCAAGCTGTCCAGGAGTGTGTCTATGCTCATCACATCGCTGCAGATTCTTCAAATGGTTGGTGGAGGTTTCTTCAACATTTATGGATTCTATATTTTGTGTAAGTCGACCAGAGTAAAAGTGCTTTATCCTCTCCCATCGTCCCATCTCCCCATTTACATGGATGATGTCAATCAAAAAGTAGTTTGCATATACACAATTTTGTCTATCTTCCATAGCCCAAGGAATGCCATGCTCTCGAAGCCTTCACAACATCAAGTTGGCTCTCGTCATGTATTTGTCCTATTTGCTGTTGTTTGCTCACTTTTTCTACACCTCATACTTCGCTCCAAAGAAAAAGCTCCGTCATGTTCATTAAACGAAAAATGGTAGAATTGTCAGGTACGTGTGTCTATCCCCTATTATAGATCACTTACGGAAAAAACATTTAAAATGACTTATTGGCATTTCGCCCCATGAAAATGGAAACTTAATGGGCTTTGCTCTCTTTCCTTCAGGTATGCCAAACCAGTGTCCAAAAGTGCAATAAAGTTTGTCAATGGGTGTTTTTACCACGTTTGTAGAGGGTAAAGAATTATGCCATTAACTGGAGGTTGATGTCAGGCTGGAACCAACACAAATTATCTCCGTAAAATATTGTTGTTATTAATATAAACTGTGTGTGTGTGTGTGTGTGTGTGTAAAATTCAGGATGCCGGAATATATATCTCTTTTGCAAAAGATGTGTATATATTCATCTCCTGTGTCCTGTATAATTCCCTCTTATGTCAATGGGAATTATGGTTTTGTTGTGAATTTGTATGCTATGTTGTATGGGTCTACTTCGGTTTAAATAATAAAGAAAATTTGAAAAAGTACTTTAAACTTATTTGACTAATAATTATAATAATCTCGCAGTCATTGCTTCATCAAGTCACCATCAGGGTTCAATTGCAGTATCAAATTCATGTAAAGATTTTGTATTCATGGCATACCTTTTGCATATCATTTTCTGGGTATATGCGAGTCGCGACGTATTTTTGATATTGAGTGAAGGTATCAAAATGTCACAATTGATGAGTAGGCCACCCGTCATTTTAACACGTTTTTGGTAGTCCATTGATAAATCTTAAGCTGGTTGTTTTTGTAGATTTTAATTAATGTCATGAAGTTGAGTGTACAATTTCAGTATCAATTTTAGATTGCTTCATAATTGATAACGTGCCTCCTGCTGGGATCACGATCAACGAATATTGATTTTAAGTGTAAAGCGGATATTAAAATCGTAAAATCTTTAAAATGGGTAAGTAAAGCACAAATTTTACTAACCTAAACATAACACTGAAACTTACATATAGTAATGTTATGCAACTTACTATTATATACTAATATTCGTTAGGTTTTACAAATCACTTAAGTAATATTTTTATGTATGTATGAATGTACGTACTATATGCATGAAATAGCAGGTGCTTGTCCACATGTCTACACTTTCTCCGTTCACCTAACTCTTTCCAATAAATCCATAGATATGTTAAGACATAACTCTATATCAAGTGCGAAATCATATTTTTCCTAGATGAAACACTGCTGTGTTTTCACGGCTTTGGGGATACCTTCATGATGGATGCCGAAGGAGATTTACCTGAAACCCAAGACCCGACTACCGAAAGTAAACTATTTGTCAGTGGATACACCGTGCCAGAATATTCGGAAATGGAGACAGAGGATTGTGATGACTTTTCATGGTTGTTGAAGGTCTTGCCACCTGAGGATAACGAAATACAAATGGTGCCAGGCAGTGATGCAGATACTTTTACACAGTGCCGGAGCAGTGTGCATGGAGAAAAGGATCGTTTTGCCATGTTTTGCCAAGAGGAACAGAACGTCTCTATGTTATTGGATCCCTTTCTATCAAATATGGACGTGACGTCACTGATCTCCCTAGACGAAACTATCGACAGCGACAGCGAACTACAAAGTCCTTTAGAGAAAGCGGTGGAAATATCTGAGGAGAAAGCGCGTCCAGCCATAACTAATAGTCAGGGTAGAAGAAGTTTTAAAACTTTGCCAAATCTTATTAAAATCAAGTCTGAAAGTGAAGGAGAACACAGAGAAACTCCACCAGTACGCCGCTCCGTGAGAAAGAGGAGCTATCATGATATGATTAACGAAGAAACTGTCACACCGAAACCGTCGGAGGTAACAACAAAACGGAAGAAAATAGACTTTCACAAGGGCGCTCCAGCCGTAATTTCAAACTCGCCCACATTGGCCTTATCTAATACTAAAGCCAACGACACCGGAAACATGATTACAACAAGAGAAGAAAGCATACAAGGCGGGTTGAAAATGACATTCCGCAAGCATAAACCTGTGAATCCTTTGGATAACATTCAAACTTATCAAAGATGGTACAACAAAGGTCTAATCGATCCCAGAAAGAATATTGCCGGTGAACTCTATTACAAACATACAATTCGTCCAAGAACTGTGCCACACAGTGCGACATTAAATACTGTGTCTTTTGCCGTTGCAAACCCCCTGAATCGTCGAGAAGTGAAACACCAAGTGAAACTGGAGTGGATTAGAAATCATAATGAAATTGCCAATCGTATCGCTCACGGAAATGGGCAATCTGGAGCTGGTAAAACCGCCCATGTAAAAAGATCAATCACAAATTTTGCGATAATGAACATAGATAAAGGATATAGCGAATTACTCATAGCTCAGAAAGATGCATATGCTGCCCTGATGCAAAATGAAAAGAAGTTGCCACATGATTCCAAAGAAAGCTTAGATAAACCTTTCCTTCACATGCCAAATAATAATGGTGTCGATCTGAAGGAACCTGACCCTCAGGTAAACAAGTTCCAAAAGAAACTTACCTCATTTCGTGGCCTTGTTGGCGCTGTTCCCGTTGACGCGTCCAAATGTAGCGCAAATTTCCTCTCGAATCGCACAATCTTCCCGTACAAAGGTCATCTTTACAGGGCGAATCCAGTGGTGGTGTCACTTGTCCGTTTAGACCACGCAGTTATCGAAGAAATGCAAGCGCGTCCGAGAAGGATCACTTCCAGTTCCAAATACTACACAGCTCTCACTTCTTATTTCGATAAAACAACAGCTTCCTCCAGCTCTGCCTTGCGTGGTTCCAGCTCCATGAACACTTCAAATACGTAGCACCGATTTTCACTAGTTTTTAATCACATTTTAGCTAATGATAAAAGTATCTACAAGTACTAAATTAGAAAAGTTAAAGCAATTAAGATAACTTTCCATCAGCAGATCCGGTGTACATTTTATTTTTTGTTCATAATGTAAAAAGTTATTTTATCTAGTAAAAGTAATTAATAATAATAAGCAGCAATTACTTTATGTTCACGAACTTAACTTTGTTCTCTTTTTCCAGCATGACCGTTCCTTTCTACATCGACATCCAATCGATATCATTTACTTGAGGGTGCACATTCCACTGAAATAATGGCGGGAATCAAATTTCTCCAGAATATTGTTATGTGCATGTGCACTTTTACTCACGCTGAAAGTGAAACGAAAGCGGATCTCTGCTGGAGATATTTCCAGTTTGTTTACTTTTCAAAAAAGATTAAAGATTTGATTAATTTAATTAGTATCAATGCAGCACAGTTATTTCAACGGTTAAAGAAATCTTGGATTTCATCATCCAGTGTCCAGTCCAGTGACATCGACGAGCTGCCGGTCTTACTTTTTGTGATTAAAATTTGATACTCAAAATTAAAGGAATTTTCATAAAGTTTATAAATTCTTCGATTTCTCCATTAATTCTTGTTTGTTTGTAGTTGGTAGTTTTGAAGTATAAAATTAAGTTATAATCTACCGGAGGGGTGAAAACCAAAAACTAGTAGTCATAATGTTGTTTACAGTTGCAACAAAGTCGTGTGCTTTATCGAATTTAGCTTTAACTTCGGCGAAAAGATTAAGATCCTTTTGGGATGTACGGAGATCGTATGCAAATCCAGCCAGATTTATAACACCTGCGCAGCATTATGAGCTCAGTAAAATTCGGAATATTGGAATATCTGCGCATATTGACAGTGGGAAAACTACTGTAACGGAGAGGATCCTGTTTTATACTGGAAGAATTAGTGAGATGCATGAAGTAAGTGTTCGAAAAGAAAGGGGATGAGGGGAATTTGGAAAGGTTGGCGGTGATAAGTTTCCGTTGGTTTTGATTTTTGGTTTGGCCGGACGTTAAGTTAATTAAAATCTTATGCAATTTTCTTTAGGTGAAAGGAAAGGACAATGTAGGAGCAACGATGGACTCTATGGAACTTGAAAGACAACGAGGCATCACTATTCAATCCGCAGCTACATACACCGTGTGGAGGGATTACAATATTAATATTATAGATACACCTGGTAAGTTATTCCAGGTTTCCTAACTTGAAAAGTTGAAAGTCCCAATTTACAACATGCACATTTTAAGAGCATTATCTCCATTTAAGCTAATGGGGATCTTCTAAATGCTTATTTTTATCTTTTAGGTCATGTGGATTTTACTGTGGAAGTTGAACGCGCGCTTAGAGTACTGGACGGCGCAGTCCTTGTTTTATGCTCGGTCGGAGGAGTTCAGAGTCAAACAATGACTGTAAATAGGCAAATGAAACGCTACCAGGTGCCTTGTCTGGCATTTATAAACAAATTAGATAGAATGTCGGCGAATCCTTTTAGAGTTCTAGAACAACTAAAATCAAAACTTGGACATAACGCAGCTCTAGTCCACATACCAATAGGGTTAGAGTCTGATTTCTCGGGAATCATTGATCTGGTGGAAAAAAGAGCAATTTACTTTGAGGGGAACTTAGGGTAAGATTGTTCCGTTCAAGATGAGGCTCAAATTGTTCATCTGAAGAATGTGCAAAAGATAAATCAAATTTGATCAAATTTGTTTGCAGTGACACGGTTAGATATGATGAAATTCCAAAAGATATGGTAGAACAAGCTGAAGAATACCACCAGCGCCTAGTAGAACATGTTTCCAATGTTGACGAAATACTCGGTGAAATATTTCTGGAAGAGAGAAAGCCAACGGTTGAAGAGTTGAAAGGTATGTACTATATGCATCGCATAATGTCAAAATGTAAAACTGGATATATGTATATAGCTAAATAATTTTCCACAGCTGCAATTCGTCGAGCAACTTTGAAAAGAGAGTTTACACCTGTTTTCCTGGGATCAGCATTGAAAAATAAAGGTGTTCAGCCGTTACTTGATGGTGTCATCGATTATATGCCTAATCCTTCAGAAATTAATAATTATGCCTTTATGGACGAAAGTAAAGGTGATTCTGAGTAAGTACTCATTAATTTATTTCGAAATTTTGATTTTTGAGTTCGAGAGGCATAGATATAGACAAGATCAGATAATATCTAATTAATACTAATGTGTGCAGGGAAGAAAAGAAAAAAATTGTAATGAGCCCTGAGAGATCATCAAAGCACCCGTTTTGTGGACTTGCATTTAAATTGGAAGCTGGAAAGTTTGGACAACTGACATACATTCGTGTCTACCAAGGAATGTTAAAGAAGGGTGAAAATATTTTCAATACCAGAACTTTTAAAAAGGTTTGTTTAAATGATTTCTCAAGTTGAAGTTTATTGCAAAAAAATTAGGACAAAGCAAGTGAAATGTAAATGTGTGTCTTATATCGTAAATCTAACATATTTGCAGGTAAAAGTATCGCGTCTAGTTCGAATGCACGCTAATCAAATGGAGGATGTAAATGAAGTTTACGCAGGAGATATCTGTGCAGTCTTCGGAGTCGACTGTGCTAGCGGTGACTCGTTTGTTACCCAGAAGGACTTGCATGTTTCAATGGAATCGATTTTTGTTCCGGATCCGGTGATATCAATGAGTATTAAACCAAAGGATGCTATGGATGTCGATAAATTTTCCAAAGCCATTGCAAGGTTTACCAAAGAAGACCCTACCTTTACGATATACTATGATACCGATAATAAGGAGACAATTGCTTCTGGTATGGGAGAACTTCATCTGGAAATATATTCCCAGGTACCATTCAGATCAGTTGAAACTATCACAAAATAACTTGACATCTACATACTAATAGAATTTTATATTTTTTGAACATCAACAGAGAATGGAACGTGAATACAATTGTGCGGTGGTAATGGGTAAACCAAAGGTCTCCTTTCGCGAATCTATTGTAAACGCTTGTGAATTTGATTATCTGCACAAAAAGCAAAGTGGTGGATCAGGTCAATTTGGTCGTGTTATTGGCATACTTGAGGTTAGTACTATATCGGATCAGAAATTAAAATTACTTTTTGATAAGTGATAAATTTTTAAATATTTAGTTATCTGGTGTCATTGTCTTTTGTAGCCCCTACCGCCTCATGAAAATACAAGAGTTTTGTTCTCTGATGAAACGGTGGGAACCAACATACCAAAACAATTCGTATCTCATATCGAGAAGGGGTTCAGAATGGCATGTGAGAAGGGTTGGCTAACAGGGAACAAAGTTTCTGGTGTTAAATTTCGTTTAATTGACGGGGCATCACATATGGTCGATTCCAACGAAATTTCGTTTATCCTTGCTGCGCAAGGAGCCATGCGACAAGGTTTGTGATAAACTTGAAATTGAGTATTATAACAAAAAACAAAAATGCCTTCCCCTCTTCGTTTTAAGTTCATGTTGTCTTACTGTTTGTATAATTTATACGCAAACAGTGTTTGATGAGGGTGCCTGGCATGTTCTGGAGCCAGTAATGTCTGTCGAAGTGACGACACCAAACGAATTCCAGGGAGCTGTTATGGGGCAGTTGAATAGAAGAAAGGGGCTTATTACTGGGACTGATGACAACGAAGGCTGGTTCGTAATATCAGCTGAAGTGCCACTGAACAACATGTTCGGCTTCTCATCAGAGTTGAGATCGTTAACACAGGGCAAGGGTGAATTTGCAATGGAATATTCTCGCTACGCACCCGCTCCTCAAGAAACTCAGCAAGAACTGATGTCTCTTCATCAAGAGAGTTTAGGTCAAGGCCAACATGCAAAAAAGAAGAAAAATTAGTGTACCTGTAGTCATAAATATGCGAGCGAGGGGATTCAATCTAGTGAATTTTTAGTGATATACAAATAATCTTGTACAACTTTTTACGTCCGCGATGGAATTGTAAGTGTATGGCTTCAAGTGTATGTGTAAATTTGTAAGTATACTAATCGAACGTCGTCTGCTCATCGTAAAAACGGTAAAAATAAACTTCTGCTTGTACGTTAAAGAGCGTCTGCATTCGTGTAAGGTTTGAGGGGCAGTTCATTCATTAATGTCGCAGACAGAGAAGTTTATTGGACGTGCAAGGTCACTCCATTGTTGCATTATGAGTCTAATTACAAGTTAAAAATGCACCGACGAAGGTTATATGCTTACATATGCGAATTATTGTCGTATAATATATGAATCCACTCACCCTCTCACTTTACCCAGATGCCTTCGTAAAATGAAAAAACAAGATCATTTTATGTGAGGTAGGACTAGGACACGTTGAACTTCGTATCTTTATTAATGCGTTACAAAGACGTGAGTAATAAAAATATACGCTTACTATCACAGAGTTCGTAACATCTACAGGTAAAAAAGTCTTAACAGAGTTAATAAATAATGCCCCCGAGTTGTCATCTTTCCATCAAAATTCGAACAGTTACAATCTAGTACACATAAATATGCTTCAGTTGCTCCCTCATGTGGTCGGGCAGTTTATGAATGTTCAGTCGCTCTTGCTCAGCCTTTTGCTGTCGAAGTCTTTCGCTAATATTAAGATTTCTCAACAGTCTCGTGAAGCCTTTTAGCGAACTATCCTCTTCGTCATCCGTAGAGTGAACGTATGTTTGATTTGCATGTGCGTCAGAAATCAGAGCGGCACGCCTCTGGACTGCGTTATCAGGCGTCCTTGATCTTGAGGTTAAAACTCGAAATCCTAGACGATCACACTCTTCCGCACATTTCGTATTCGTTGGCTTAACTTGATTGCTTAAACCCTTTTCTTGAAGTCTGTCTTCATTTTCTGAAATGTAGTGAGACTGTAGAAGTGGGGGAGACTTATCAGAGTTGAGAATACATAAAATGGGAAGTTCATTAGCTCCAATGACACTTGCTCTCGATCTCCTTCCCGAGCCGTTTTTGCTCTTTAACATGTTGTTTTGTCGTTCTGATCGGCGACGTGCGACTTTCTTTGCGTACCTTAGCGTTGCCGTCTCTGCAATTTCTGCAACTTCTGTTTCATCCGTGCTCCCATTCCCAGAGTCAGTCTCTGACGGAGGCTCAGGTTTGTGAATGATGATCTTCCCAAATCTCATCGTCATTTTGTTCTAGAAACGAGAGGAGAAATATATAATGAAAATTCATGAGCACAAAAACTTGCTAAAATTGTATGGACCACTGCAACATTCGAATGGAACATTCATTTCATATTCGTGCAACATTACGCTAATTTATGGAAATGGAGACTTACCGTTGAGAATATTTCAACTTGTTCACAAACAAACAGTTACTTTTAACAGTTCTTAAGTATTTTTCTTCAGCACCTCTATAAATGGCAATTTTAAGGACAGTGTATGTGTGTGTCCAAACCGTAAGAATTAACACAAGTTGACACTTTTTGTTAGCGAAAACAATTCGTATGAAACAGGACGCGCTCACTATATGAACAAAGGGAAACTTTGTGTGTAACGAACTCGACGAGACGTATGGATTTATACAACAAACATACAACGCGAAAGCTAACTTACAACTGAAGCTTTTCAGAGAGCTCACTCATATATATATAGGATGCACGTGTTGCTTGTTTTGTGGTAATTTCTCACTAATCTTGCACATGATGCGCATAGTTATATAGCGACCGTCATACTTTCATTTCTTCAAAGCATTCTGCACTTTTACCGAGTATTAATGAACATCAATTTACAAGTTAGGAGTGCACATTTCTATATAAATGTTCAATATTATGACTTGCGCAACTACATCGCGAGATCAAGTCCATAGCACTCTGGTCCTGGTCTTCTGGTCAGAGCAAAGTACAGCCACATTCGACGTAGTATGAGCAATGATCATCCCAGAATTACATGGAAAATCTAGCATCTTGAAGACGGCTTAAAAGAAGTTTGCATTTGAAACTATGAAAAATCGACACTCGCTTTGAAGTCGGCTTTTGCAAAACATCACCATTTCTTCGCATGATGCAGTGGGCTTAGTAGAATTGCATCAGAAAACCTGTACTGAAGCATCGAACCATGTAATTTACACTATATGCCTTGATGCCTTCTTCGCAGAATTCCGCCACTTTTCCACTTGTTTTTATTTTTGACGTAGTAATTACAGCACACCACTTCCAGTGTTTGCACATCATGGGCACAAGTTGCATCATCGTTTTTACTTCGTTTTATTTTAGATCAATAACGAAGCATTTTTACCAAATAGTACTCCAGACATAATTTTCCACTAAATCGTTGGAAAGAATGCATGAAAGGACAAAGGACTTTTCTGGTCCAAATGTTTGCTGACATTCATAACAAACGAAAGATGCACTTGTTACGGAGTTAATCATGTTGTAGTTAGTATTCGTTGCGTTCCAATTCAACAGCATTCCAAAGCATATGAGTAATAGAACACTCATCAATTATGATGATAAAAGCCTTTTGATTATAAATCAAATATTTTTGTTCGTCCAGTCTTCTTTGAGTTACATTTCCATGAATTGAACATATGTGTAGTGCAGAAGAACGAAAACAAGAATGGATATGTCGGATCTTTATGACGAATTAGAACTAAAAAAGTTCCATTTGATTAACCAACGCTGTCATTATTTGGTACATGATATATGTTTTGCCGTCCTGTCTCGTTAAATTTTAATATAAACGTCTTCCTTTTCAAAGTCGTAAATATGTTTTTAGTTCACATCTGTTTACTCATTATGTGGTGATCACAGTAAATATCCCCAAACTGTCAGCTAACGACAATCCCTGAAAACATATCAATTTCACTGAAAACATTTTGTAAAGTAATAAATTTGTCTCCGCTTATTTGAAGCAGGGGAGAGTGAACGAGAGAGAAATAGAGAATCGTTTGACTTTTGCAGCATAGATGCACAAATAAAACCGTTCCGTCCGTTCCGTCATGTGTGGAGTCTTTTTGACATGTCCGACACTCCGACTGCCAAAACATGTAACACGAACGAATGCATTCAATTTTTCAAATTCTCTCCGTTGTGGCACCGTATTTTTCCACTACATTGCCCTAGGTCAAACCTCATCAACTTGCATGCATTTCGTGTTCTTCTCATAATATCCAATCCTTGGGTTTGACTTCAAAACAAGCTCGAGGCGTTTTTGCGAAGTGTTTTGAAGTTGTGAATGAATGCGAAGTATTACGGGAAAAAGCCTGATGAAAACATTCGCCATGAGCAAAGTCCACATAAACAACAACACAAAGTTGTAAATGTTTAGAATGTGCGAGTGCGTTAACATCTTCCTACGTATCGATGACCTCGACATTGTTTTTCATTCGTGTTCACATCCTGTACAAGGAACTGAAGAATGCAGATTGTCTACATTAGAGCAGTCAGAAAAGAGCCATAATTGGTGAAAAACTTGATGCAACTCTGTGCTGGGTGTTGTACAGGGAAATTGATGCTGGTTCTCGCAGCGTTGGATTTGGATCATATCATGAGTATCGCCAATGAGAGGATGTGCACAATATGCTTATAAATCGTACCTATCGATGATGTGATATGAGTGCATAATGCATGACCAGTTTATGCTTACATTCGTGCAGATGAGCAGTCAGAGTCAGCCTTTGTCCACGTGCAACTTGGTTTATTGCGTAGTTTTCTTGAGTTGCAGAAAAGCGATACATGCGAACGAAGACCTCCCTTTCTCTAAAAAGTCTCTCGTCAAAACAAATATATTATAAATGCTGGCGTTATGTTGGTTGTTTGTGCTCTTTGTATTCTTAATCAAATTCACGCTGAGGAAAGAACGTACGAGAGCAAGTGAGATGATGCGTAGTGGTTTACTGATCGTTCATTATCGTATTCAAACATCCTCAGTGCCAAAAAGATAACTGCACAAATACGCCGAGATGAGAGTGCACCAGACCAGGCATCAGCCGCATTTGTATACTGCAATTTGAACCGACGCATGGCGTACGCAATCAGCGAATTTTTCTGTGGTAAACCGTTAAACGTAACGGAGTAACAGATTACTCATTCTCGTCAATATTAAATCTATCCAAAACAATAATAATGCCATACTGAATACCATATGCATTTTCGGAGATGAATCATACGAATTACGAATGGTGAATGAAAATAGCAATGAACTCGTTTTTAGTAAAATTTCACGGAAATAATGAAGCCAGTTGAAAATTACTGCGTAGATATTTTTTTGATAACTTGCCTTGCACATTGTAACATTTTCACACTCTATGCCTTTGGCTCAATAAATATTATTGAAAACAAAAATTATCTACATTTCCAAAATCATTATTACAATTATACTTTACTGAACAGTAAAACAAAATAAATTTCGAACATAATTAAAATTGGTTAAAAATTGAGTGTATAAGCATTACGAATCTACTTCACGTGATTATGTTTGGTGTGCTCTGGAAGGTCTCCTGGATTCTCTGATATGCTTGAAATATAATTTGAACATCATGCAACATGGATTGCAATACACCCTACATCCAAACCATTTTTAGAGCAACGACTTCGCCCTGTTGATAAAATGATAAGACAAGATTTTACTACGTCGTACGTAGTATTTTTTAGTCATGAAACCTCAGCAGCTATATGTATATCTCGTACCACAAAGGTCAAAGGTTTCGTAGCGAAACCTACATAAAACTCATTTGGTGCCTTGCCCATTTTAATTCTGAATGAAACGTTGTTGGTAATGCAATGCAATGGATCTGATGATCTGCTTTTTATGGACAACTCCATGAAAAAACTCATACGTTTGTTTTGTGAATTACAGAATTGGTAAGCACTTAAGCACATTTTTCACGCATATAAAGGGAATTAGTTTTGGTGTCACAGTCATAAGAATGAATGGCCACTCCACATCACGAAGAAAGTTATGACTGAGATAGATGCATTTGAAGCAGTTAGAAATATGGCACAAGTTACAACCTCCCAAAAGCAATTTAATAAATGTAATTATCAATAAATGTGTATGTGCACACCTCCTAATTAAAAGACATTGAAAAGGAATTTCTGCGATTCAATCCATGCTCATAGTTGACAATGAAAGTTCCAGCGCAGCGTGGAGACAAAGAATGGATAAAATGAATGATTTGCTGCCTGCGTAATGAAGGGAATTCAAAAGCCCATGGACTGGGGCTAATATGATCCACAAAGATTTACACACAATAAATTAATTTTATTCAGTTTATTTGTGTCATCATCCCAAATATACACAATTAATTACAATTAATGCCCACATACATCTTTATCGTTTCAAGAGATCGGAGATCTTCCAGATATAATTTGTTTTCGTCAACTCTTGACTTGTTAACACGGTCGAATAAACAACATTCAAGAGTATCCTAATAAAACAGCCTTGTTTAAGGTTAAAGTACATTTTCACAACATCATATCATTTCGTAATTTGTCATTCGGTAAATTTCCAATCAGGGACATTCTTCCCAACAAGAATACATGTTGCAAAGAGCTGATGCATTTAGATACCTGCTTAAAAGTTACTTTCTCGTATATAATGTGAAGTTTCCTTGCTTAAGTATGTTTATAAAATTGATCCGAACTGGTAACGAACGAACACGCATTAAGATGGTTAACATTTTAATATAAGATAAAGATAAAAAGTTAAAGAATTTATATCTGTCGACATTTCCAAGGACAAGTAATGCTAGTTCCTGTGATATTTCAGCAATTTTCCACTCTAACTATAACACGAATGTGAATGTATATAATCAACATTTAACGTTTATATAGTTTATCCAGGGTCATTCCATCCATTAATTAGATCATACACAATATATAGTCCATTTTTGATCCAGTCGTTCATTCAACAATTATCTTTAATCCCCGCATATCGTGGGCATAAGAAACATCTAGTTCTACACTATTTCTGTGGGTTAAAGTCGGTAGCCGGTCTAACCGTAGCGCTCTGAAGATTTATTATAATTAAGCAAAATCTTGTATAATAAATTCGCATCCTTCGTAATAATTAGTATTCTTCGCAGAAGTCCCGTTGAATCAGTTCTTACATATAATACTTCTCTCATATAAATGAAGTAAATGAAACCACGATTAAAACACGCATTGCCACCCCGAATGCATTAAAGAATTCCCAACTGCAAACAATTACAAATATGATGCATAACAAGATGTGCTTAGGATCAAGATCCTAAGGAAATTATCCTCCAAAGATCCAAACAAAGTAGCACTAAAATACGACCATGTAGACTACTGTCATAAGGGAAATACGACGCCATATTATAAGGTCATGTGATTTTCGTGGTGTTGGGTTTCAACGATAAACTATCACCGAAAAATTTAGCATACAATATGATGACTATACTATGACTATGACATTTTTGTGCAGATTACAAACACACTGCTGATGAAATTGCATCGTGACTCGATCGCTGTTGAAGTGTTGAGTAAAATGTGTTGCAACAACAGGCAAGTCGAGTCGCCTGGTCGAATATGATTTGGTGATTTAGCAGCTTTTCCATAAAAAACTGCGTCTTGAATACACATATTTCAGCCATGTCATAAAGCTTTAAAGCTTATCACGTATGACTCATATTTTTGTATATACGAACCTTGCACAACTTCCTAAACACTCCACTAAAAATGTGCTACTCTGCCTACTCTACTACACTCACACGACTTTATCCATGGAACAGTGCTTCAGAATCATCCAACAGTCCCCATTTCAGGTTTTAGCTGGTAAAGTACATATTTACTCGAGACAGGTTATCACAAAAATTCCAAACGAAAAGACAACGTACGATACTGTTTTTTTCACCCTCGCAATAATACTGCTGGCGTCTGGCAATGAGCTGTCCTCACAAAGATTTCATTCTTATCTCACTTCGAGAAGTCTCATTCATCTGTATTTTAATACTTTTTGGAAGTTTCATTAACTAATTAGTTTTTATCATGTCAAGGAAATGTTTGATAATTTTGATAATGCGCATTTTTTGCTCATAAGCTCAAAAACTTATTTTGTCATATGTAAAAATGTAAGTTTTTTTAACACGGACATTGTACACACTTGCGATTCATAACCACTCATAACCAATAACGAATTTCCTGAAATTTGGATCATTATGCTCCTGTCGCATACTCTTGTGAGTAGTTTTCTTGTCATTGGATTAGTTTACATCATAACAACCTTGAGATGAGAATGGAAATGATAGAAAAAGTTTTGTGCGACCAAATTATATCCAGTTCTAATTACATGTATTTGTACTATTTTAAATGAAAACTTCTATTCTACTTGGCACCTACATTCAACTTTCATTCAGAGGGAAAGTCTTTGAGAAATGACTGTTAAAACCTTTTCCTGATGTATTGGAGTACTGGAATCCATTCTATGAAAGCAAATTATTTTACATGTAAAAATGGATTATGGATTTAATATTGAACATACAGCCTTTCATATAAATTTCATATGCAGTCCGAAAGAATTTGTCACAGTTTCTACTTCAACCATGCTCGCAAAGTTTGTGTGGTTTTCTCAGACCACGACCACACTTCAGAGGATCACATACTCCTGTCTTCACCTTTTGAGTGTTCCTTCCAAAGCTAATTCCCTGCTCTTTGAACAATCATTTCGTCAGTATCGTTAGCAAGTTGATTTCGCGTTATACTTTGGGTCTTAATTAATTTTTCTTTCGCTCACAGTCGTTTGCACATAAATCGTATATAGTTTTAAATGTAGATATATGATACACTTATCTAATCTTGTAATTATAGATTGGAAATTCCACCCACACAATCAGCCCATTATTTTAGATTCCCTAAAGAATAGTTTGGCTATATTAGTCGCAGCTCCACAAATAACATATATTCGTCTTTCACCCATGTTATATGAAGTTAACACTGTACATATATCGCGTAAAGTGGGCACAAGTACGTGGCGTACCTGACATCCTCAACGTTTACTTTCGCGTTCATTTAACTTTTGCGTTAACGTTCTTCAAAGTTTCATTGGATTGTCATAGGTCGCATGACTTTAAATGTAATTAAACTTCCATCAAACTTTATAAAATACACCGTGATTCGCTGACTTTCGGAACATATAGTTTAGAGTACGCTTATCTGAACCGAACTCAACCTTGCCAAATTGGTTATCTCAATTCTTTTGTACACGTACGCAATAATTTGCACCAGTCCTGTATGCAGCAATAATTTGCACTCTTTCAACTTCATGGGTCATGAAGGACGACAATTTTTATACGCAACACAATACCAACAACCCAATTAACACAATCTCTGTATTAGTCTAGTTGTGTATGTACATAAATGCGTGGATGGGGAATCACAATTTATTGTTTTTGAAGTTGTGCCACTTTGAGTCAAGGTTGCTTACGTAAATATATTGTTTAAAATCATGTGCCTCATACTAGTTCAAAGTTTAAAAAAATGTCGCACTCCAAATTCCCATCACATTTGGTAGTTATGAACTTACAAAGCTAGCTTAATAATGTATGTACGTATACCTGTATGAATATGAATTAACAAATTGGTCGGGATATCTTCCCGGCGAGCTTTCCTCAGAAGAGTTTGTACTCAACGTAAGCCAAACAATGTGGGCAGACATTCGAGTGGTAAAAAAAACTTTTACCTAATTTTCCACAAGAAACTAAAGCTTATACTTTTTAATAAAAGTACACCTAAGTATACGCCTTCCGGGAAAGTCGACTTAAACCTAATGTAATTGAATTAGTCCGTAAGGGTAGAAATACTAATTTTTGGGTCATTTTCCCGCATGGTTGACATGCGTTTCCTTCTGAGACCTAATTTCGACAAAGAATTAAATTCAGTACTTCTCTTTCCGCCTGAAACTTGGAAGGATTCAAAAGCGCAAGGATATATGTATAAGGTTCAGAAGACCAGGTCATAAGAGTAGAAATATGAGTGTCCGGAGAACGCGGAAAATACAGTTTGCAGACATACTTCTCGTCAACTGAAAAACGTCACGATACTTAACCATATATTACTCACTATGTTTTAAACTCAAGTTAGTACATGCCACATGGCAATAGATTTACGGAAATTTTGACTCATTTCCTGCCAATGAGTGAGCTCCAATCCAGTTTCTCGGGGTCCCAAAATGCACGAGCCAATAATGGAACTAGTACCCATTAAGTCGTTAGATTGATCCAACACGCAAATCTGAAAAAAGTAAGTCAGCCAAAATTGGTTCACTTCAATACAACTTTCTTGGAAAGTGTGGAAAACTGAAGTAGTAAGTTGCACATGCTCGATTTCCCAAGATTATTCAAATTCTCAAGAAACTTGTTTTTCCCAAGTGAAATTTTTTTCTGATATGTAGCCTTAAGATGTATTCCGTACGGGGTTTTGTTTGCATAAAGTTTCTCCTACGAAAATTATCACCGATGTGTACTCAAATACTTTGTTCGCCAGGCTATGGGACTATATAGTGTGAAATCACGAAGTTTGGACTACTTTCTCCATTCATATACTACCTTCGCATCTCCCTTTCAAGCATGCATTTCATAAATACGACATACCTCAACTGCACCAGTTGCCAAAGCCGAAGGTGAAATAGAGAAAGAAACTGCTTCATTCCAAACAGGATTGTTCGTATTCTTCCTAGCGGTCGTCTTTTTCTTTTTGAGTCTCTTTCCGCTCCCGATCATATACACCTTGACATAGGGATCTGCAAACCAAACATAGTTCAATGAAGATGATAATACATGTGAAAACATGAGAGAAAGCGCTCTTAAGTCCTAACAAGATTTAAGTATCATCTAGACTCTAGACTCGCTCTAGTCTCAAAATTGATTACGACATGAATTGGATCTTGCATCTTCATTGCATCACCAACACACACTCGATATGATGATGGGTAAATTGCACATGTATTGCCACAATTTTGATACGAAAACTAGAGTGAAAGTGCATGGGTGCATAGGCAGAAGCAACCTTGGCAGGTTTACAGGTTGTATATAGTTTCTTCATGATGCAACGGCGAAACGGGAGGGATGTGTTTAGTCATTGTTGTAAATCAGCTATTACCTTGACTTACAAATTGGATTCGGTTACATAAACATGTGTATTACTCGACTGAGTGGTTCCCCATATACTCCCTTTGTAACTCTCGTAATAAGCAGTGACAGCTTTTGTATATTTACTTACTCCTCGCTTTGGTTTTGTATTTATAAGTGTGCCCGTGCTGCTGGAGATTTGAATGAGAAACTTACCGAGCGTGTCTTTGTTTGGCGGTGAGTAGAGATTTCGGGCCTTGAGCAACACGACTGTGAGACGTTCCGCAGATGGTAGATACGAAAGGGATACTAGAAGCTCCTGTCGTTCTCCAGACGGCTGTAATTTAAAAATTAGACGACAATTCATACAAAATGATAGTCTTTGTTGCTCTTTCGGACGAGCATGTAGATTTTCCCCTTTCGAAAAGTAAGTGTCCTACTGAACCAGCACTACTTCACGTAGACGCAATAACTGACTGAATTATCCATATAAATAATTTGTTATTTTTAGAATTATTATTATTACAAGTGAGTATACACACGCAGACAAAGACTTTCAAGAAAAAGTTTTATGTTTGAACTAAACTCACACGATGTCGAATGGCACGGAGTGTAAATGCACGAGTTGTGAAAGCATACAACTTGTGAACATGCAACGCTCTAAATATAGAAGACACCAGACAGTCATATAACTTTTTCTCTCTTGCATCATTGATTAGTGAAAGTAGGGATAAATCTTGTGCTTTGAGTGAGTTATGCTATATCATAAATATGCCACACATATTAATTATGGCCTTTCTCCAACACTTAAGGGAAAGTAAAGCCTTCCCATAACCATGAAACACAGATTGTACTAGTTTGCAGTATGTCTGGGATGAGCTAACACTTTATCATAAATACAAAGCAAGTATTGAAGTCGTGATTCCCCCTGTCTTATCGTTAGTATCTTTGAAGTGACCGAATTCGTTCATGTCTTCATTCTGTTTCATCGCACACATACAATGAGCCAATATATATATAATGATACCGTATTCATGAAACTGGAAAACACGTAATTCCAAACGAGGTGAAAGTTGTCCGCATTCCTAGACTTTCTCCCTATTGTGCATTTGTACTACGCAAGAAATGAGGAGAGAATGTTGTGTCTTATCTAGTCTGCAATGAGCGAAAGCCACATTATGTTGGTTTGAAAAGTCTACATCCGCAAGGAAAGGAATCTTACCGCTTTGCTTTTCACCACTTCCGCCCATACTTCCAAGTTGCTCGTCACATTAAAATCTTCCAATCTCATAGACACTTGGCCAACGACGTCATTTCTTGAGTAACGGTCATAGTCAAATACCTGCATGTTCCAAAAATAAATCAAAGGAAGGCTTAGTCAACTAATAGCACTTTGTAATATTGGAGTACTCATCTTTGTATTACATAACTAGCAAGAGTAGCAATTATCTTTAACCATATCACAAAGAAAGGTGTGTTCATAGGTACACGTTTCATTAACGCTAATTTTTCGTCGTGCGAAGCATAATTTTTAATATTTTAATGGATGTTATATAAGAGACATAACGTAAGCTACCTGCAAGATGAGATTCTTTTCCTTGAGATCATCCTGTGAGACAGGAAACTTGAAATGCTCGTCAAAATACGGGCTGGGCTCACTCCTGTGAATGTTTGTCTGTCTTTTTCGTGTGTCAACTTCAGGTGACATGTAGAGCCGAATGTAAGGGTCATTAAATCCTCCTTGACTACTTCCTGCCAAGTCGTGAGCTACAAGTGATTATTGTTTCAGGCACATGAAAATTAAACACAAAACCATTAACTTGATGAATAATAATTTTTGGCATATGTTTTTTTGTAATCAACATTGAATACGAAAGCTGTGTACTAACAAAGCATTTGTGAACTTGCGGCAAACAAAGTTTTAAGTACTGCGTATACGCAATCATAAGAAAGGGTAGAGAAAGTACGAAGGCTTTATATAGGCAATGTAGTAGGGTGGAAGGAAAGGGGAAATAGCTCTACTGGAATTTGTAATATAGCACGATTGCTTTGTTAATTTGGCTCGGTCAGCCAAGGTTGAAAACAAGTACTACCTAAAACCAACGTAGGCAGTAGAAAGTAGTAGGCATGTAGGCACATACATAATACTAGCTTCCCGTGGTACACGCTGAAGCGTGTACTGGTTAATCGATTTAAGACACCAATATATAAAAATGTGCAAGCAAAACACATCGAAAATATCGAAATTATCCACATCAATGTCATAGAATAAAAATATCTAGAAAACAATCCACTTATATCTTCGAAACAGTCCCGTAAAATGGAATGACATATAAATGTATAGACATTATTGTCCAATTATCTCGCTTTGGATAGATCTGCACTTTCAGAAC
>JAQFZW010001667.1:0-24209 GCA_034687055.1 Heteromurus nitidus
CATGATTCACTGATAAATACACTTTTTATAAATTCATAATCAACAACATTCTTGCCGTGGCTATGTCCACGACAACAGTCTCCATGTCTCACCTCAACGAAACGAACTCAAATATAGAGGTTAGTGGATTGAAGGAATGATGTTTATGATAATAATGAATGACGATGATGCACTCTGCCACAGTGCGAAAAAGATAAAGTTATTCACAAGTTCAAGACACAAGAAAATGGCAATGCATATATCAAAAGGTAAGTTGCAGAGTTAGCTGATTTGCACGTTGCAAATATCCAATGAAGGACTCAAATCTTCAGAGAGCATTACTCTACGAACAAAGCTCTACTCCCTTACCTTGGCTTCTTCGTCTTATGAAGGGCTCTTTTTTCGTTCTTTTTACTGGGATAAATATAAAATATAAAGCTAAACTACAAGATAATTTTATGTGAACGCATGAGCAATCACATTAAGGGTTTGTGCCTATTTGATTGAGTTTTGTCAGAGAGGTGGATAATATAATAATAGCTTATGCCTATGCCCTATGATGATTCATGTTAGGTAAGCAATATTGTAAAATGTAAGTAATTGTAAATTAATTGAACATCTTTCGTTCTCTCCTGATTTTCTAATTCTTCGCTGTGATTTGATTAGCATTCCCAGATGAAAAGGGAATCATTAACCTCTCTCCTCTATTTAAGTTTTCATTCATACATACCGTCTCCCTGTGTGTGTCTCAGTCTCATTTCATTACGCAAGTTCAGTGTAAGACCTTTTGTATAAAATACCTCTTTACATGAGGAGATGAGATTACAAATATATCGACCGACAAATGTGCTTGCTTTGGTGTATGACGTTTTTGCATGTGAGCAGATGAACACTCGCCCCACGAGTAAACTTTTCTAGATAAAGTTAGCCCTTTAATGATGTGAATGTAGTTTGTACGTGTGCACAGTCCTATTTTGAAGAAAGAGCATTTCAATGTAAGCTCGTGAGTTTTTTCAATAGATATATGCAATGCCAAAATGCAATATCTGCAATGAACTTTTTTCCCACGTTCCCACCTGCTTGTAATTCAACTATTTAATTACGGAGGAGCACGAGAGTATATAGTATAGATAGATAGATGCGTATTTTTAAACATTTTTAATACAGATAGCGTAACGTTCTTTTGAATACTTGCCGAGTGTAGTGAGAATGTGTTTTTATTATGTTGTCAAAAAATTATGCAACTACTGGCTGCTTCAGGTGAAATCAGTAGGAGCAATTATGTGAGTATTTGTACTCATTAATGTCAATTTAGTAGTGTGTGATATGAGAGATATGATAGGCAGGAGAATAGCAAGTTTGAAGTTTGCTACTGAACTCTATCTAGGATCATTAAGTTTTACCGTTACGTAACAGATTGCCCATTTTATTCTTAAATCTGAAGAATCGATCAGTATTTAATATAATCAATCGCATTCGTGTTTGAGAATGATAATGACTGAAAAATTCCCTTAATTTTGGATTATGATTTATTTCACGCATAATCATTGTACCTGAAGTTTTAAGTGATTTTCAAGAAATATGAAACTTTATTTCATACATTTTTATAAAATGCCTTGCAAAAGTCCACATTACATTAGTATTAGTCCTATAAGCTTTCGGTTCTCATTGTGCATGTCGACACGAACAGCTAAAGCTGCATATAAATTGGATATTAAATAGCATACACTTCTTGGAATGCAAAACTTGAACGAAACTTTCTTATAACTTAAACCCATAAGCTAATTATGAGAGATCAACACAAAAGTATAAAGCATGATTAACTTTAAATAGCTATACAAATATTGACATTTTTTCTTATGTCACGTCCAAATCATATTGCCCATTGTGTGGCCTTCAACAATTCTTGTACATTAAGACATAAATTATGTTTTACAATTTCTACTTTGCATGTTAATATATTATTCAATAATACTCCTTCCTGTATTCATTTTTAAGACAGAATGGAAATGATAAAAAAGACAGTCTTGTGGCATTCATCTTCCTCTCGAACAAAGCCATTTTCTATTATGTAAAAATTGTCATTCATACTTTCTCTTCTGCTTATTATTCTCGCCAACTACACAAGGAGACAGTTGATACAGAACCTGAGCTACAACTCCTCCGCAGTCATTTCCATTCATTGCTATATCCGCCAGGTGTGATTCAAAGCGCTTTAATGATCTGTGAAAAATAGTGTGATCATGAACATTACTTACTCATTTACATAGCGAACAATGGAATGCCATTATGTCGAAGAAAACGACAAACTAAACTTTATAGATGGATGACACATTGAAAAATTAATTTGCGATTTACCTTCTTGCAAGTTCTGAACGTTCTGCAAGATTCCTTAATGCGAGAGCAGCAGTTAACCGTATACTCTTTGTAATGGCATCTTCAGGTTCTGACGAAGATGTTTTCGAATGTGCAACATTAGAGATGTCGTGATCGTATATTCGTCGCAGGCTGTGGGTGGAAGGAGTTTTCCTTTGTGCTGGAGTGTCTAAATTAATAAATTAGTTGCAATCAATATAAACCTATGCTTAATTGTTGCAATTCTTCGGCACATATTAAAACATAAAATGTACAAATCATATATTTGAACGTACCAATGCCATTTCTTCGTAAATATAGGGAAATTTCCAAGTCAGCGTCACTGCAATGAAAGTCTTCCATATGTTGAATCAAAGAAAACCCACTTCGTTGAAAGTGGCATGCTTCATGCATTCCTTTTCCCCATTTGCATTTGCATACGACTCCAGTGCCCGTTTTAGGACAATGATACTCGTACACGTGCCAGCGTAACTGTAAAATTGTACATTTATAGTTGAATCACGAATCAATGCATCACAATTCAAAAATATTGTCATGAAAGAAAAAAGTACCCGTTTTTTATCTAAAAATCGTAGCTCACAACTATCCCACTCGCACAAGTATGGAATGATGTTGTCCAATTCACTTGGTGTTGGGTTCCTCAACTTTTCTTGATATCCATTGTCTTGATTCTGATTGGAAACTATAACAGTTTGCTGATGAAGTAAATGTACATACAACGGCACACCAGATCTTCCAAGTCCAAGTCCACTTGGAGTAGACAACTCTTTGCGTAGTCCATTTGTTCCCGAAGGAAGACATGCTTTGTTCTGGACAGAGGTATCATGTATTCCAGCAAGCTGCATAACTTGTGGAATATAACTATTCTGAATAATTTCCTGTTTTCCAGCATTCAGGTTTTGAAAATAGGCCATTTGATTTGCAATTCCAGTCAGATTCTCCCATTGTTGCTTGTCACCCCACACAAGTTTTCCAGGACTTACAATTAGACCGTTTCCACCATTCTGTAAAGTGAGAAAAAAGTAGAAATTGTTTAGGAAAATGTTCAGAGGTCTAAGTTTTTTAAAATTAAGTTTTCAACGAACCTGCGACTGGCTAGACTCTTTAATAACAACATTCAGAACGTTGTTCATCAAGGTGGAAACATCTTTCAATCCATTATTGGATGGTTCCTCACCAAGAATCCTCGCATAAAACCCATGCAAATCCTTCGATCCTATTATCTTCACAGGAAATTCTCCATCACAAGTAAAGTAGTCCTTCGAGGCTACCGTAAGGAACATGACAAGAATGTTGACGACACCCATAACATTTTCCAGTTTCTTCAGTACATCCTCTTCCATTTCTGACAAGGCCAACACACATTCCAGAACTTGCATCACCAACATCCCATCCCCGGAAATGGTCATAAGCTGTTCCAGTCTATGGAAAAATGGGGAATCCAGCAAGTCACTCAGAATGCCCCAATTGCATTCCAATTTCGCAATCCCTTCTACGAATTCCAACGAGCGGAGTATCTTAAAGCGGTCATTAGAACTGGAAAAGATTGCGACCATGAATTGTGTAAGATCCTTGTAAACTTTCGATTTCGGATTATCTTCCAGGAGTATCATAAATCTTCCAATATTGCTGGCAATGTCAAATCCAATTTGCTGCAAATTACCATACTCACATTGAAGAATTGTGTTCACGAATCTGAGCAAAGTTTGATTCTCCACCATAACAAAGCAATTCTCCAAATTGAAACTAAAGTTTCTGATAATTTCCCCAATGAGAAGAACCCTTTGTCCCACCTTGTCTCCAGAATATAACGTTCTAGATAAAGTTTTCGGATATGAAGATAACTGTGAATCATCATCATCATCATTATTCTTCACCCCATCCTTCAGCTCCAATTCCACCACCTCGCACTCATCTTTCTCCTTCCAGCAAACTTGCTCCCAAAACGTAGTGAAATCCATGGGTTGCTCACTAGCTTCATGATGAACCTCTTCCAGGAGCAGTCGTAGACCAACATCCCCATCGCCATCCTGAAAGAATCCAGCGTGAGCCAAGAGCATGTTGAGGAGTGCAGGTGTTTTCCTCAACACATCCAAGCCGAACCTTGGTTCCTTTGTCTCCTCTCCACCAGCACCAAACGAGGAGAGTCTCATGCAGACGCTCAGAGCGAACTGTTGCTCGTTCGGCAGTGGGCTCTGAAGAGAAAGCACTAAATGCTCGTAACTTATATCTTCAAGCGGTTCTTCCCTTTTCTGAACATTTCCTTCCCCTGCTTCCTTCTTCTTCTCCAGCACAGGAACATCGCACTTTCTTCGCTTCACTGACCCATTTAGTTTCGACAGTTTCTCGGATTTACAATGGGCCCCTCCTGTCGATTTCCCTTTGTAAAGACATCCCTTCTTCTGACCCTCTTTCATCTTAATCTTGCTCTCCTTCTGCTCCTTCTCCATCGTTCACAGTTCACATTTATATCTTGTCCAGTCGCTAGTCGCACTATAGTTCAGAAATGAGATGTGTGAAATACTTGGTTGATAAAACTAGAGAATCGTGAAAGAAACTTCAAGTTGAATTTTTGTGTATGAGCGTAAGCACAAGGTATGCACTATGCACAGAAGCATGTGGACTGGACCGATATATAAAAACGAGCAAAAATGCATTCATTTCGTTGCATCAAATGCTGCTGGTGCTTGTGTGGTGGTGTTGTCTCAAATGTAGATACTTGGCGCTCCGTTTCATCTTATACCCATCTTGTGTATATCAACCCACATGAACACACGAGATGCATAAAATAAACCATTCATTGTCGGCGTCGGATGTCGGATCCCAACTTCCAGGGACAATTATGTTTGTCTGCTCATCTAAACACAATAGGAAATGCACATCGCACATATGAGCGATATCTTGTAAAGAGGCAGCGGTCGCGCTACAAAATGAAAATTTATGAATATTCATGAATTTCCGAACATTGACGATAAAGCAAGCTGTAATGTATCCAATCCACTATATTTTACTGCGTATTTTGATTCATTATGCAAATGAGAAGGGTTGTCCTTGTCGAAGGTGTGCTCATGAAAACATAAACAAGCCCCTGCTGGACTGGAGATGGGAGCTCTTGTACTGGACTACTCTGGACATGTACATGTGTGCAATTTGTAAACTGCGTACTTGGAGCAAAAACAAAAACATAAACAAACTGAAGCTGAACGGAGGAGGGCGACACGGCTTTTAGGATGGAGTGGAGGAATGAGGGTAAATAATACATTCATCGAAACCGGTATTGGAGTGATTCGGTTTGGATTCTCTCTTCAAAGAGGTGACAAATAGTTGTGGCTGTGGCGTGCAAGAGAATTTCGAACTCAGCTGTTCAGTGGAGCTCGGAGCTCAATCCGTACACTCAACATTTCCCTGAAGATTTTGAAGCTGTTGTTGTTTTGAACTTGTTCCAGCCCTCAAGTTTTGGAGCTTTAGAATGAAGTTAGCTTGGGAAAGTTGACAGTGGTTTATTGAATTTGAAATGAATTAAGTTTTCAGACTAAAAACAACTGCCTCCATTAGGCTCCCTCCCCAAGACAGATTTGCTGAATGTTCGTACTTCTGTGTATTCTTATCCGGTTGATACATTACATTCAAGATATTAGTGACATGCTGGTCCCCTTTATACATCATTTCTGGTTTCTTGTCCTTGTCGAGAAAATTATCGATGAAAATTACCAACAGCAAATAAAGGACGTTCATTAATGAATTTAGCTTTCAACGAGTCTAATTTTTCAAGTTTCATTTTATGCGTGTGTATGCAGTATGCAGCAGAGGGACGACCGAGAAACGGTAAGGTTCTTTCTTAAATATGAAATATACGAGTGCATTTAGATTAAAACGCTTGACGTTTAAAAGTCTGCAAGTGTTTTTACGTTTGGTTGGTATTAAATGTGTCATGTCAGGTAGACCCTGAGACTGAGAATAGGTTGTCCTTGCATGAGCTTGAGACTTGGAACATTCAACATTGGAACTGGAACCAATGATGAAAAGTTAACAGAGTTGTCTGACTGAGCTATATGCACGAAATGTGGGATTTTGTGAAAAAACTATTATGGTTACCAGTTGACATAATGCAACGGGTATCCCAACGAATGCTCCTCTTGGGAAGAAATGTTTTTGCAAGTTTGTATGGATCAAAACCTGCTATCAAACCACCTCCGTCACCTCCTCTACCTAAAGTATCACCACGAGTATCGTTATCACCTCAACCTGGGTTGGACTTGGAAACAAAAATGAACGTTGTAGATATCGAGCAAGGTTCAGCGATAATAGTCACTTCTACTGAAGAACAATTGGTCATGGATAATCCTGATGTCCTTGGTGAAGTAGTATCGGAAGCGACATGCATGTCACAATCAGCAGCAACTATTTATGCAACATCAGCAGAAGCCATGAGTGTTCCATGCGCTACCAATATACCTCTGTGCGAAACAGAAGTGATCAATGAACGAGATAGCCATGGCGCGTCAACAGCGTCAAGTGCTGAAAAACGTTTTCCAACGAAAGAGAAACGTACAAAAGAGAGAAAATCAAGCAAGGCAGCAGTTGTGGCAAGCAGTGGTTGTAATGACGAGTCGGTCAAGGAAGCAGCAACTAACCGTCGCCAGTTTAAAAAGCAAAGGCTTTCAGAAGAGGCTAAGGAGGAATCCGAGTCTTGCCAAGATACTCTAGATCACGATAAGCCTAAGCGGAAGAAGCGAAGGGCAAAGAAGAAAAATAAAAAGGATAGTTCGAATCAAGAGGACGAAAGTGCTGGAGATATGGGGGCGTTTACAAGGCCAAATTTCTTTATTGCCGTACAGATTTCTGACAGAGAGGTACATTCATTTAATATCAATGTCAAATATGGGTAAATATACTTCTGACTGTAGTTGTAGCTTGTATCATAAAATGATTCCTAATATTTGTGTTGTTTGGGCTCTCTCAGATTCTCTCCAAAGTTGCTCAACTCCAAAAGGTGCTCACGGAGAGGGCGATATCCCCACCATGGCATGGCTTGGAAAGGACAGAAATCTTCAAGGATGCGATGGTGCCTGTGGAGAAACTCCACTTTACCCTTCATGTTATGCACCTGAGGGGCCCAGAAGACCAAGAACGGTTGGAACCAATCAATAATGCTATAGTTCTGTGATGCTTTAGGTGTGTTGCTATACTGTCTTAATGCATTTTTAAAACGTTTGAAATATTATTTTCAGTGCTCAAAATGTACTGCATGAATGTTGGAAGGAGGTGTACCAGGAATTTATGGACAATCCCTTGGATTTGACAATAGAAGGTCTTGGGCATTTTAAGAACAGTGTAAGACAACGAATGTCAACATGCATTTCATGTCGTATATTTCAAATTGTAAGAAAAACCATTTAAAGCTGTAATTTCCTCCATTCCTACAGGTACTATTTGCTCAAATTAAAAATGAAGAGCAAGTGCAGCGAATGGTAAAGTTGGCTGACCTTTTTCGCAAAAAATTTGATGACCTGAGTATATCTGGGGATCCACGACCATTTAAACCGCACATGACAATAGCGAAAATTTCTCGCTCTAATAAGTTACACAAAATGGTAACTGAAACATTTATCACTAAAATAAAAGTAAATAAAAATCTTTGGTCATTGGTAGAGAAAGGTAATTAACTAACATACTATTTTGGAAACTTAAGAAAATTCGCTCCTTCCCTCCGGAAATTTGGAATGGATGTGAAGACACAAACTTTGGTAGTCAGCGGGTGTTCAGCCTACAACTCTTACGAATGGCCGGGGAAGATAAATTAACCGGATACTACCAGTGCTTGCGTCAACATTATTTTAACGATCGGCTGACTGTGACACCGTCCTCTCCTTATATTTTCGAAGCAGCCAAGAAAGTTGATGATGATCCAGCAATTAATCAGAGTAAAAACTTTGATAGCGATAGCAAAAGCAATTTATAGTTTTAAATGCTCCATGACTTAGAAAAGCATATAGCTTTTGAAATATATTGTATTCAAGTGTCCTTTCGAAAACTTTACAAGTTATCTAGTCTGATCAAGTGGTGAACTTTGGTAAATTTACCGCAACCAAGCGGTGCAAAATACTTATATCTGGTTTTTTATTAAAATTATATAGTTTTTTCAACTCCTTCAAAGCAAATGCAAATGGCTAGCTTTTATTTGAACGGCTTCATGAGAAATGAACATTCCACAAGTTCCATAAAATTCGGTTGCAAATGAATGACAACTTTAAATACCCCAATGTCAGGTTGAATGGAAATATACAATCTTTTTATTAGTTTTTAGTATTACAATAATTATAAAAGCCTCTCCATTGGTAAATGATACATCGCATCAACTTAGACGTTTGCTCAACTGAAAGCTCCCGTCGCGTACTCCTTCCTCACTGCGGAAAAGTCAATATAAAGCAGACCCCTTTGATCTCCAAGTCCGTGATATTTTGGCTCGTCCAACGTGTAAAAGTCGGAAACTATTGGGTTATCCCTGTCCAGTCGATTTCTCGAGTCTGCGACATATTCTCCAGGTTGCTGTCCCCTCGCCCAAATCACCAACATTTCCCCATTTATGGAATGATCTGGTCCATCCGAGGAAGTTAGCCGTCTGCGGAAGATGAGCGTCGTGACGCCGTCCTTTTCCCAGCCTGATGCTGCGGTGAGATCATCCCTTCCTCCCCATTCAGCGTCCACTTTGGGTGTATGCCGTCCTCGTGCATAAGAATCCCGAAGTCTGTGGTAGTTCCCTCGAGCGGCTCCAACGACCATGTCGGAGCAATCCATTGGGGTAAATGGGTCCTGGGCCGCCCATTCTGATGGAACGAATGAGGCTTGCTGCTGCTCTCCAGCGGAGTGATGAACCGGAGGAGGTGGTGGTGGTGGACGTGGTGGCTGTGTAGTTGTCGTTTTCAATCTCCGCGGTTTTGGTGTTCGAGCTTCCGTGTAAGTAACACGAGCTTCCTGAGCGAAACGGATGTCAGAAGCGGTAACGAGTTTCGAGCTCTTTGGAACCGTCCTGTAGAATATTTCGTCGTCGTTTTGTTGAGAGGATAAGTGTGAGGGAGAATCGTATGATTCAGATTGGTCGACGGATTTGGTAATTGTGCTGAAAATTATATATCCTTCAATTAAAATTCCAGTTCTTTTTTTAACTTTAAGCATTTTAAGCAGTATTAAACTTACAAGGACGAGCTCCTTTTAGAAATTCTGTGCGATGTTGTTGAAGCTACTGATGGGAGCAATGCATCCGGATAGAAGGGCCAGCTTTTGCAAACCGGTCCTAAGCTTGACGGTCTCCATCCGAGTCCGGCGAAAGAGGTACCATTCATTTGGATCACGAATTCGATTTCGTCTTGGTGGGCAGTGGAACCAATGAGAACCTTAAAAAGCATGGTCATCTTCTCCGACAACTTCACCCTGACGTGCTTGCTGACATCGAGGTTGTGTGGGGAAGTGGCAACCGAGTGAGGATTCTGACGGTTGCAGTTAGTCCCGAAATGTGTGGGCGAACAAAAACATTGTTTCCTGGGCAGAGCACCACCTCCCAAGTAAATGCATCTTCCTCTGTAGTTACAAAAGAAATTTAGTATTTTATTTTAGAAATTAAATTTTTTTGAAATACTGAATTACTTAAAACAGTCCGAATCGTTGTCGCATTCCTCTTCGTACTGACATTTCTCGCCCCAATATCCTAAAAGTTTGAACTCTTATAAGCATGATATGAATATGATATTCGTGAAGGTATTTTGGAGGAAACATACTCGGGTAACAGTTGCATCTGGTACTCCCTCCCGACGAATATCCGTTTGAGCTGCACGTTTCCAAATAGTTTTGCCTGTCAACAATGTCCACATCAGAGCAAGATAGGAACTGGAAGTCGGGTGAGAATTCAGGCACTTGTCGGAGAAGTCTGATGGTACAACCGTGGCATGTCGCATTTCTTGGTAAATCGATGATGTGCCATTGTGCTCTATTCATCGTATTTGATTCAGATTTACATTATAACAGTTGGAATAGACTTTAAAAGATCTCAAAGAAACATGACCATTAACATTTTGATTATTTTACGATTACGTCATTCTTCCCTGGTAAAACCCGTTATTTTCGTTGGGCGTGAGATCCATGATTTTATTCTCATGTCTGTCCAGCAATTCGAGCCGATACCCGCCCTGTAAGTAATTTCTCATATGCGAAATAAAACTCACAAATTCCATTCTTTTTAATTAACTTTTGAAACCTTGTCTTACCCCATGAGCGTATCCTAAATGCCACGTTGCATTAAATGAGCTTCCGGCGAGAAGGGTTGTGGCATACCTTCCCTTCGGCATTCCACACGGCTGCTTTGTCCAGAACGTGTTTAAAAAGTCTAAACTGAAAGACCTGAAAAGTCAATACATCATTTGCTTATTTGCTATGCTCAGCTCAACTTCGCAGCGTCATTCACAATTCTCATGCATTTTCATTGCTCCACTCCAGACGCCTTTTGTCTTGTCTTGACTTGTCCATAAATTAAGTCATTTTAAAACTTCTACCCAACCTCGCAGGAGGATATGTCATCGACACATGAGCCTCCACACTTGCTCCCATCCACAGGAGAATCACTCCCATAAAAGGTCCCATAATACAACCCATTCCTCCCTTTACCTCCCTCCAAACCTCACTGGAAAATTGTCAATATATATTTTGTCACCCTTCTCCAGTATACTCCTTCCGCACTACTTCACACACTATGCATACTCGGAACTTTTCACAAAGATTCTGGGGCCCAATATATATCAAGTTAAACCGACGCAACGGCAGGAGTCTGTGAGTCTGGCGACGAGGTTCGAAGGAATGAATGACTGAACAAAGTATAGTCCGTATGGCCTTTGAGAATAATAATAAAAAATAGTTTTCTGTTCAGGAAAACTGCATAAATGCATAGACGCAGACTAACCGTTACATGTTACATATACATACAAGCACCTGATGCAGGCACGTACATTCGTATTAAGCTCATTACAACACAGCATATATGCATAACGCTTTTTACAATCATAAATATTCAGCTTGAGTTGAGAGGAGTTAAAAAAGTGTTTGGGGATGAGTGCATCACTCATTCAATTGTTGTCAGTGTATCCCTAACCGTCGCTAGTCATCAGCACAATATATCACTTTAGTTATATATTTCTGTTTCTTTCTCATTTTGTTCCTATTTGAAAAATATATAGGCAATGAAAGATTTCTGTGCCCATGCAAGAGGGATGAGGAGGAGGAGGAGGAGGAGGTGCATAGATTAGGACAAGGTAAAACTATGTCAGAATCGCCAAAAATCCCAATTATCTTCTATAAAGGTGTTTTTGCGCATATATATATCTCATCGTGTTCATACGTCTTTTCAATTATATCTCTCTAAACAAGTGAAAAAAAGGAAAAGGAAGGTTATATACTTTACATCGTTTTGACTTTGTCTTTTTCATTTTCATGAGCAAATAAATCAGCATTCATTCACCAGAATCACATCCATTTTCTCACTAATTTGCACAGAAAACATTTGACAATGATGAGTGAGATGAAGGGCTCCGCGAGAACACAACAACTCCGATAGTTGAGAATATACTCGCGAGTGTGTACAGCAGAGCCAGAGAGTCGGAGAAGGTTAAAGTAATTCATGGCGATTTTTCTTTGAATGTTGAATTTGATGAAGTTGTAAAGATTATAGAAAATAGTTGCGCCGTGTCGTAAGATTAGTAAATGGTGATTGTAACAAAACCTTTTACAAACCATTAAATCAATCATCAGAAGCGTACAAAAATGCAGGAAGGCAGACACACACGCAGTCATTTTGTTCTTTTTCTTGACAAGAAAAAAAGGTCCTAAAAACGGTTAAATGAATATTGGAAGCGTGCGAGATAGGCTGACAAAAATATGTGACGATTAGCAAATTGTAACGATGAGGTGGCTGCAATTTTCTTGTCGAAAGAAGAATATTATTATTGGTTTCATTAGACATATATATCTTCACATTTACACCGTCACGGTATGCTGGTATATATGCATTAAGAATTGATTGAGAGCATAATACGCAATCAATATGAAAAATTAAGTAGGAAAAGGAAACGGCATACAAGAATATGACATAAACTAATAGGCACGGCACACATGGTACTTGAGTCGAGAGTGTGTGCTACACTTTTCAATGATGATGGCATGGCTATATGCCAATCTAAAGATAACAAACTTATGACAGCTACCGGTGTTATGAAATTGGTGATGATGCCGCAACACTGCAAGCACTTGCTTATACATATTATTCCGCATTCTCCTTCACCAATTTATGAAGAGTAGACATATATCGCCACTCTCCTCTCTTCAAAACAATCCAATTTTTATTGAGGAAATGCCTTTTGTTTTTTTCAAAATTGACACTAATTTTCGCTGTAAACTATTGTCAATTCAATTGTCATTTTTTGTGTGAAATGGCAAATAAATGAAGATGGTGGAAGCAAGTATGAATATATTTTTATTTTATGTTTATTTCGCCGGTGTGCCAGCCTTCCTCGTTGTTGCTCTGAATCTGAATGTCACATCCACCTCATCCCCATAATATAACGATCCTCATCGTTCGACGAGATAGAATCGTCCTCAAAACGGTAAGTTTACCTCTCTCGAAGGCAATTAGGCGGCGTTTTGAAAGGATGCCAGAGAGTAATAAAAAGAATGGCACTCGCTGTCCAAGATGCAGAGATCGTGTCAAATGAGCCATCATGTAAACTTGTGACGAAGAAGAAGAAGAAGAAAAGGTGCATCTTTTTGTTCTAAATGGCTCATCAATAATTTTGATGCATTTAAAATGTGAGCTTGTAGGTGTATATAGATACAGCTAATAGTTATTAAGTAAACTGCACACACATACAAATTTCTTAGTGAGTTGTGCTTGTGTGAACGGAATTGAAGATGAGTTTGAGAAAATGAAAGGGTTCACACAAAGTTAAGGAGTGACATGAATAAAATCATTGAGATGCGATTATACAATTACAAATAAGCTTTAAGAAGAAGATGAGAGCATATATTATGTTTGCATTTATCACCTCTCTTTTTTTAACTTGTCCTATCACCTATTGCATAAATATATATATAAATATTCTACTGCAATCAAGGTGACTGCATAATGAAAAAGTGAAGAAGAAGAAGAATACGAAAAAAAAGAAAGAAAAAGGGATCATGAATGAATGCATGCATATGCTTATTGCTCGTCATATATGCAGCAAGAAATGGAAAGGATTATTTGGATGCACATTTAATGTAAATTATGTAATTTTATCGCATTAGCCGTGTGCAAACACCTTGTTTGAGCATTTAAAGCGCAAAGTCGTGTTCGTATCATCTTCGACAAAAAAAATTAGTCATCAGAATCACGTCGCGTCTTTTTTGTCTTCCTTTCATTAAAATGTTTATAAACCCACAATAAGAAAGCTCTAACTACTTGATCGGTTAAGTTGAAAATTTAAACAAGTTACTTAAACATTATATTATTTCATAAGACCAAAATAGTACACATGTGAGTAGGTATATACGAAAAAAAATTATTTTTGTTTATCTTTTGAGCAAAACAGTGAACCCTCAAATAAAAAAAGCTTTAAATTTATCTCATCCACTATCCACCCTGGCTATATGACATAACCTCCATAACTTTCAGTTGAAACTTGAAAGTAGAGAATAAATATGTTGTGCATCTGCACAGTTTTCAAAGTGAGCGTTTAGCTCGAGTTAGAGAGTTTTTGGAAAAACAAGTGTAAACTTTTTTGGTGGTGTAGGTTATAGCTTTCAATGAATGCAGAAAAATGAGAACGGACCTTGTCCCTAATGAACTGTTGCATAATAGGCAAAAATCTTATATAATGTGTATCCTCACTTTTTTTTCTCTCTCTCTCCCTGGGTTGACTGACAGAACAACGAAACGAGCATTTTTTTCATAAGATATATTTCATTTTTTGAGGCGATGATGTGGGAATGGGAGGGAGGAGAATAGGAGTGTCATTTTCTTTTGCACTCCTTTGTTTAACTTTCCTTCTTTCGTTTCGAAAATGTCGAAAATGTGGGCCCTGGGCTCTCGCAAGCAACCTTTTTATTTCCCACGCAATTATGACAGAGCAAACGCACTTTTAGGCTTTTTTTGTGAAATGCGTGATACAGGGACTCATCAAGGCCGACGCAGCAGAACGAGAGAGTTTAAAAAAGTGATAAAAAAGATGCCAACTGTGCGTACGCCTCCAATGCTCTTTTTTGGTAAACGTCTGCAAATTTTTTTTCGTAGAAAAAGTAGCAGATTAGTTACAGAAATTATGGATGAGTCGTGAAAAATCTGTAAACTTCATTGACATTTTTCCTTATCTCTTCCAGACCTTTCCAGAGTTGAGAGCGTTGAACTTGATTTGATACCACTGTGCATTTACAAAAAAACTTGACATTTTGCTGATACCAGTTTTTGCTGGAGAGAAGAATTGCATGCTTTGCGTCTGTCTGGAAATTGAGTTATGTGCGATATTACTTTTTGCCCTTTTATCCCTCGCTCTCTCTCAGAATAAGGTTCTTACATTAATGAATTGAGGGATAAATGTGAGAACAAGTGACAGCGTGATGCTTCTTTTTGAATGAATGGGGAATGGTGTCCTGTTGGGCAAGCATCACACAAATTTATGCACATTAAAAGTAGGTATGTTTATATAAATAGAATATGAAATATTATGGACGTATATTAACTTCAGCGATTCATGAAATGACAAGTGAAGAATGGTTATGATTCTTATGATTTTGATAGTTTGCTTTCCAAATTTAGTTAGGTTTGGCATGGTCATGATTTACTCGCATGCGCACAGTCGATGTCACAGAGAAGATTCGCAATTTATGATAAGGAGATGATGAGCATCGAACTCGAAATGGTCATTTTTTGAAATTTCGAATACAATTGTCAGTGCAAAAAGCATCCAAGATCCCATTTGAAAATACGGAGATCTGAAAATGAAAGGGATTAAAAATTCATCGGGCATATGGGGACCACATCAGAAAGACCACCAGCTATCCACCAACTTTTAAAAGTTCCTTTTGATCTATACAAAGGACCAAAGTCCATGTCCAACAAGAAAATGAAAATGTACGTATGTTTAAAATCCCAAAAAAGAAACCGTTTGTGACTTTGCATTCCCATAAAATATTCAACCAGATTGACCAACTGACAGAACAAAGAATTTTTGTTGGTAGGAGAAGGGAAACCTGTTCCAGAATCATCGAATCCCGTAAATAATGCCCGGTCTTGACTTGAAGGTGACATTCGCAATAATGCTCACTTGTCGCTGAAGCATCTTCTCTTCTTCGAGCTTCCCTGATGCGACCATAAAGAAAAGTTGTACGTGCAAAACTGCAGTTGGTCGGTATAAGTCCAACTGGTAACATCTTTTTTGTGTGTTGCTAGCCGTTTTCATACTGACCTTTTCTTATTATACAACAGCCTGTCGATGAACAACCGAAAGTTTAAAAAAATAATCCAACATCATCCATTCAGCTCGGAGTTTTTTCTTCGTCTTCTCTATTCATTGCCATTTAATCGCAAATATATTTTTCTCGCATCAACCATCATGTACAACATTGTTGCACACAGAAAGGCTAAAAGTGGCAAACGATATGAGTGTATTGATTCCTTTTTTATCTAAATGAGCAACCTAGAGTCCGACCCCGAGAGTCATGCGTAGTGGTTTGGTTTGGACTATGCGCTGGCCTGGGCGTAAAAATATATCTGAAGATCCTTTACACCTATTCATTACATTACAGCCAACTCATGCAATCAGAATCAAAAGAAGTATAATTACAAAGAGATGGAGGATTCACGATGAATATGTCTTTCGGTGCCTACTTATTTGGAGCAGTACCAACTTTTATATAATCGCTGTAAGAAAACGATGAGTGTGCATTACACGGGCTGCGAAGGAAGCTGACGTTGCAAGGATGAACTGAAGGGCAAGATGCTTTCTCGAAAGGATGGACCAGTCCATTGTTTAAGACCAGTCCATTTGAGTTCTTAAGACCGACTTTTGCTTGGTTTCATAGGTTCATAGGCTTCCTCTTTGCTTTTGCAGAACAGGTCTGTAGGATTTGAAGAACATCCTCTCACCGCGTGCTCATTATTTCGCGAGGAAGCGAAAAGCGAACGGACAACAGGTTTCGTTCTAGTTGCTACATTGTTGAAAGAGAGATTTTCATATGTGGATGTGGACATCTACTTGAAAGCTTGCTGAAAGAAAAAATATGTTGATCGTCTTCTTACATGGAGAAAAGAAACTAAAACATTTATTCTTTTCTCGTATAACCTGAAAAATTCGCAATTCTGTCGTCCAGTTTGGTTAGCATCAAGAAGCCATAACATTTTATTACATAAAATTTGAATTTGAAGATAATATCATTGTTGCTTTCTGCTGCACAATTGTTACTTTCCTTCTCACGTGAGAACCGCCTGATACTTTTGCAATGACATGGAAGCTCAACTCAGCCTTTTTCGCACGTACGCCGAAACTCAAAAAGTTTCCATTTCCATGCATGAACTACTTTTAGTAGTCGAGTTCTAGTAAAACATATCAATTATGTGAGACTGGGGCAAACTGGATAAATCCCCTTCAGCGAGGATGCTTTCATTTGTATTAAAAAATATGGAAAATTAAGTAAATCAATTAATGGAGCTAATGTGAGGGTGCGAAAATACACTCGTCACAATCTGGAGGCATTGCATCATGATGAATCTTAAGACATTAAACGTGGATACACTCTCAATTCAATAAAAAGTGAAAAGTGTATCAGGCGAGTTCACTAAATATGATTTGCGATAATTTTATCACGGTCAATTTTACACTTAAAACAATCATAGGCATCATGCAAGCTATAATTCAGAGAGGAAAATTACCTCTGGGAAATATTCATATGCGCATGACGATACGGATACCCATTTCATTTCCCCTTTGATATGTCACTCTACTTTTTCTTATTTGCCTAAGAGTTAAAGTTAAAAAATCAAGTTTCAGGTTATCACAATCAGGATTGAAGATGGAGAGTTGTTACTGCATGGTAACTGCATACGTACCCAAATGCCAAGTGTGAACTTGCAAAAATAATCTGTACTGATCATGCACGAAGAAGCCGGCCGGCATAACAATCCACTTTCAACTTTCTGGAGAAGCATCGATGCTCGATTGGGTATATAAGGAGACCGCTGAGCTCATCAACTTTGTCGTTTGCAAGCGCCTGGAAAGCAACCTTCTTGTTCCCAGCTCTCAGTTCACACAGAAAATCATCATGAAAGCCTTCGTAAGTTTTCATGAGAAACTCAAAACCGTCAACCTTCAAATGCCATTTTTAGAGAAATTTCCTCATAATAATTTTCTTTTGTATTTTTGTTTTTGACAGATCTTCATCGCCCTCGTCGCCACCGTAGCTGCCCGCAGCTTGGACCTGGACACCCTCCGTTTAATCAGGGAGAGATCCTTGTTGAACAAGCGTCCAGTTGTTGACGATTTGCTGTTGAAGGAGAAGTTGGGTGAACGTCAAATTGAGCGTCTCCCCTTCGAGAAGTCTGTTGTCGGAGATCTTGAGCGCGTTCTGCCAGTAGAGAGGAACTTCGTCCAGAAGGATGTCCTCAGGGGAATCCACGATGTTGACCAAGTCCTCACCTTCGAAGAGATCTACAACACTGAGCTCTTCCGTGAGTACTTGAGCATCCCCCTCTTCCGCCAGTACATCCAGTACCCAATCTTCCAACGGTACGTTTCCTCTGTCTACTTCCAACGCTTCTGGCAAGTTCCCACCTTCAAGCAGTACTTCTACAACCCCGTCCTCTTCTACAAGTACATCTACCCCATTGTTCAACTTTTCCAAAACGAGTACACTCTCCCAACCACCTCCACCTACGGATACGGTCAGGATGAGCTCTCCTACGGACAAGATGTCTATGGACGTCAGTACAACAACATCGAGGACCTCATCGTGAGGAACAGGAATGTCTTGCCATACGTTTACGGACAACAAGATGTGTACAACCGATACTCCACATACGGGCGCCCATCCGTCTACGGACAAGAGCACTACCCAACCTACTACAACAACCAAGGAGTCAACTACAAGTTCCTCCTTGAGAAGCTCTACAGAACTTTGCTCCAACGTCAGCCCATCGTTGAGCCAGTGACTGAAGTCAAGACCGAAGTTAAGGTCCTCCCAGAAGAGAAGGTCGTTGTTGAGCCAATCACCGGAGAGCGTCATTTCGTCCAAGAGCCCGTAAGCATTTTCACCTTTAAAAAAATTCTTAAACATAAATTTCCATTTTTAAATATTAAATTCTCATCTTTCTTCATTTCCTGTATTTTCCAGGTCGTTGATGTTAAGGTCAAGGAAGAAATTGTCCCAGTCGACAAGAAAGTCATTGACCAATACCTCCCAATCCGTCAACACGGAATTGAGCGTGATACCCTCCTCCGTGAGCAGCTCCTCAAGGAACTCGTCAAGGAGAAGTACCTTACCCCAGAGATCTACGAGACCATCCGTGACATCCCAACCATCCGCAGGGAGGGACGTCAGTACTCTCAGTACGACATCACCAAGCCCTTCGTCACCCGTGACCAAGACATCTACACCCCATACTTGAACCGTTATGTTCAACAGGGTGAGCGTACTCACTTCAACAAGTTGTACAACCAATTGTACAACACTGAGATCCCAACCATCCGCGAAAACACCTTCGACCGTTACCCAATTGAGCAACTTTTGGGAAACATCGTCGCCTAAGCGGTTTCCAAACTTCATCCATCACTGGAAGTTTTTAGCAGGGTAGAACTCTCAACAGTGTTTTGTCGGCTAAATAGTCCACATTCGAATTGTTTTCTTCATTTCTGACTCGGTCTTGCTATCTTGAAAACTTTGTCCATTCTTTAATGAAACTTTTTCGAGGAGTTGCGTCGAATTCTTTAAGTAGTCTATGAATTTGGAGTCAGTTTAAAAATCGAACCAAAGAAAGATTTCCTCTTTGGCTTAAAACCCAGAAGGAGAGCTTTAACAATGAAAAAATAAAAACAAAAACGTAGACACTTTAAACATCAAAAACAAAAAATCACTTGTCGCTTTTTCACATTATTCTCCCTCACCGTGTGCATGTGTTCATTTTTTCGATTTCAGCATTCATCACATCATTATTAGCACAAAAATTTCACACCAAAAATCATATCGGAAAATCGGCAAACGCTTCATCATTTTATCGTACATCCATTGACACGAGTTGACAGCATGTGATGTGAACGTTGACATTATTATTATTGCATACTGCCTGAAATTGAGCAAGGGACCTTTTGGTTATTATGGGTTTACGATTTACGACTTCATTCATGAATGGTGACTAGCAAACAACCCTTGTAATAGCCAATTCAAACTGGATCATGCCTATGGGAGCAAAAATCACCAAAAGTAGGAAAAATATTTTTAGGAACAATGTGAATGGGTGCGGTACATACATAACTGAACTATTGCGCATATAATGGACGTACACAAGGAAGATATATATTTTATATTTCACATGTACGCATCACGCATGCATGCAATAAACAACGATCTGAAAATGAAGGCTTCATTGTTACCCTTTGACAGTAAACAAACGTGACATTGACAAACCCGACAAAAATGCAAGCCCAAAATAGCTCATTTTGACAACTCTTTTAACCCTAATGTAAACGACAAAATTTTCGGGCGGAAATTCTCCTATAGCCTATCCATATGTATGTATTACTGAGTATAAGCAGCAAAACATGAAGTTGAGTGACTGCCCAATATCATTTCCAGTACGAGTTGACATATATTTGTTAAATATTTCATTATCACGACCATCTCTACAAAACAAATATTGTCACATACAATATATACTTATGGTTTACGAGTTTGCGCCAGACGTCACCTATTATAACAATACAATAATTGCTTTAAACGTGGATACAAATCGTAGGCATGTCTATATATACATCATCAATAATTTATCCCTCAACAGTCAAAAGTTGAGTGTGCACGATGCATTTTAGATTTTGTGAACCTATAATCTAGTTTTGTTTGAAAGCTGTACATTTCATTGCGCAAGTGATCTTTTTGTGATCAGTTCAAATGAACGTGACGTTTCTGCTTCCTTTTGACCACTAAAGCAGTTTTTTACGTAAGTTATTAACACTGCCCGCAGCGACGTTTTTTCAAAGAGCGTCATCATTGTTACTCTTGCAAGCAATAATTATTACAGTTGACTTTTGAATATATATTATATGGCCAGGCCAGGCCAAGCAGAGATTATAATTCTCAATTGACGCTCGGCTTCGAACAAGATTTATTCTGCATATGTGGACATCTAGAACAATGCACAATCACTCTTTCTCAGCGTGTATGGAATTTGCCTTTTAGCGTTTTGCACTGACCGCTTATAAATTTTCACTCCTTTATTAGCTCACGCCGTTATTGATTGTTGTGATTTGCATCATCGTACCTATGTGCATGCATATGTCAAGTGGAGTCCACTCCACTTGTTCGAGCTACTCCACAACTACATTTTGAATTATGAAACTCCTGCGTCAGTGCACACAGCCGGCGTTCTCATTTACATTAAGTTTTTTTTGCATCCCCCTCATCATCAAATGTCCGTATCCCTTCTGGCACATTTTCAAGCAACATATTCATTGTCATTATTTTTAATCGCAAACTATAATCCATTTTTTATATTCAGCAGTTTTTCCTCCTGCATGTGATTTAGATTTAGATGTTTTGTGTCGGCAGTTCTCGCATTCTCATTTGAGCTCCATTCATTTCGATTGGGACACGCACAAAGAAAACTTCAAATCAGTTTCAACTTCAACTCACTGAATAATATCCAACCAAAAAACTGTGTTTGTGCTTGAGTTTTCAAGTGCGTAATGAGATAATTGTGTTTTTGTCGGTCGGTGAGTGCATGCGAGATTACATATAGACATAGACACAACAATTTAATCGCGTTGCATTCCTTTGCAAAGTTTCTAGCGAAAATAGCATTTGCATTATAAAAAACTAGTTGGTTTGTACGGAGCTTAGCTATCAGTAGCATATATATCGTTTTTCGTGCTAAGGTGTCCTTGTCATTTACCACGAAAATCAGTAAAGTGACACCATCATCCGCTTCATTATCACCAAGAATCGCTGGAAAAATATCATTGTTTGGACTGTGTCCACTCGTTTACAATTGTGTCGGAAGGTGTGGTGTGCAGGTGTCAAGTGTGCTCTACGAAGAAACGAGCAAAAATAATATATGCAAATAAAAAGATTATCACCTTTTTTACAAAAAGACAACACATTGCCGGATAGTTTTTTACATGTGAAATACAGAAATGCTAACTTTTTCCTGCTAATGTGTACTTAGCCATTTTAAATGGAGATTTATGCATGAAAAATATATTTATGAATTCCTGTTATGTCGGAGTTCTGCTGAATTTCCCAGAGATGGTTTGTGCTTGTAATCTTTAAGAAGTTATGTTTGGATTTTCCTTGTAGGTATCTTGAAGAAAAGTGATACCGTAATCGTGTTAGCTTCCGTGGAATAACTTTTTAACGTATCGAGATGAGAATGTTTCAAAGTTTGGGAATCATGAAGATTTGCAGTTGAAGTTGAAAGACAGAATTGTTGAGAACAGGCGAACTTTGTTGGAGTGAAACTTTAGTGCAAATTCTTTTCAGAAAAATAATGGAGTTGGGCACGAATTATTTTGGAATCACGGACTACATCTTGCTCTCGGCAACTTTAGTGATTTCCTTGTTAATTGGATTGTATTATGGATACAAGGGGAAGTCGACGAATGAGGAGTTGTTGGTGGGAGGGAGGAACATGTCAATCCTCCCTGTGGCAGCGTCCGTTATGGTCACCTATGTGTCAGCGATTACTGTTTTAGGTATAGAAAATATCTGTAAAAAATAAACATTTTTTTTTGTATTGGCGAAAGTATATGGTATTTGATCTCTGAGTGTGTGCATTTTTCGTGCATAGGATTTCCATCGGAGGTTTATGCGCATGGAAGTCAAATCTTTGTTCTTCACATTGTCTCAGCGATGGGATTTCCCATCAGCGCTTTCCTGATCATGCCCTTCTTTTACAAGATGAAACTGACCAGTATAAATGAGGTATCACGAATGGCTCATTTTTCATGTTGTTTAGATAATTTGAAATTGTCATAATTGAATTGTTGTTCGTGTCATGCAGTATTTAGAGCGGCGCTTCGACTCCCCCTGGATTAGGTGGCTTGCCTCCTGTATCTTCATTTTACAACAAGTCACCCTTTCCGGAGTAGTTCTGTATGCGCCAACAATTGCCCTAGAGGCTTTCCTTGGCTTCCCCATGTGGATCTCGGTTTTGGGAATTGGTGTTTGTGCCACAATTTACACGAGCATTGTAAGCATCACTGCCAATAGTTCTTTCAACGATTATGACATCATTATATCGTGCACAGTTTGACACTCATTATTTCTGATCTTAGGGAGGTCTCAAAGCAGTAGTCTGGACAGATACATTCCAATTCTTGATGATGGTCTGCGGAATGGTTGCCATTGTTTGGAAAGGGATCTCAGTCTCCGGAGGATTTCTCAATGCGTTTCACATAGCCAATCACGGAGGAAGATTCAACTTCTTCGAGTAAGAATCTTGGAGTTTAAAATTGCTTTAATGCTAAAAATGTTCACAAAATGATTGAAAAATATGGCAATTGGGTGCATGATTATTGTTCAGTTTTACATTCGACCCCTTCACACGGCACAACTTTTGGAACTTTCTCATTGGTACTGGCTTCCATGCCATAATGCAACCAGGAACTCACCAACTTCAAGTGCAGCGGTATAGCAGCATGCCGACGTGCAGCAAAGCGAAACAGTAAGGAAAAAACAGGAAAAAATCATGTGATGAAAACTTAAGTAGCTTCTCGTTAGCTCCAGTGCGAAGATTTGTGTTGCTTAAATCTAATGAATGCATGTTTTGTTTCTTTTGCTGTTGCCACCTGTCAAATTTAATTGGGAACTCAGAGCAATTATAGGAAGCGTACCACTGAAACTTCTCATCATGTCATTGTGCCTTCTCACTGGAATCTCTATTTATGCCGTTTACGCCAACTGTGACCCTATTACTCGGGGAGAGATAACGAAAATTGACCAAATTGTTCCGTATTTTGTTGTGCACGAACTGGCAAATATTCCTGGCATGATGGGAGTATTTACGTCGTGTATCTTCAGCGCCGTTCTAAGGTAAAAATTCGTGCTCGCTAATGATTATCATACCACAGGTCGTATTGCCCTGTCTTATTGAGATTATAATAATTTGATTTTTGAAATGTAAAACAGCTCCCTCTCATCCAGCCTAAACTCACTGTCCGCTGTGACATGGGAAGACTTCCTCGTGAGGATAAAATATTTTAGTGCGATGACGCCTAGGGCTCAGACGAACGTTTCCAGACTAACTGGAGTGTTTTTTGGGGTGATCTGCATGGGCCTCGCATTCTGCGCTCAAAATCTTGGTGCTATTTACTCGGCCACGTTTGCCGTTTTAGGAGCAACGGCTGGGGCTCTATATGGAGTCTTCCTTATGGGACTTTTTATTCCTTTCACAAATGCTGTTGTGAGTGGGATTCCAAAGTTTTAATTTTATGAATGAAAGATTCCATTAGTTTTTCTACAGCATCAGATTGATGAGATAAATATGATATAATTTGTTTATAGGGAGCAATCATTGGAATGCTGACTGGCTTCATTGCATTGATGATTGTAAGCATTGCAGCTTTCATCCTGAAATC
>JAQFZW010001668.1:0-24209 GCA_034687055.1 Heteromurus nitidus
ATTTTGCTTGGCTCGGGTCGGCTCGGGTTTATACCGACCCAGGATTTTGCTTGGCTCGGGTCGGGTCGGGTTTATACCGACCCAGGATTTTGCTTGGCTCGGGTCGGCTCGGGTCGGTAGCTCAAGGTGAACAAGTGTGGTTGTGGCTCGCTGCTCGCTGGCTCCTCACCACTTGGCTTTATCATATACTCTTTTCGTATACAGAACGTTTCTCTGGTGCGCACACTCTGCTCTAAGGTTCGATGGTAGTAGCTTGATATATATGCGTAAGGTGGCGCTTGCGGTGACAAGATTTCCCCAGTGCTTTTCTTATAGAGACGACTAGCAAGGGAATACTTCTGCCTCTAATGGAGTTAAAATAGCGTGCTAAGACAAATTTCTTAAATGTATGTTTTCGAGGTCCCTGATTGCGAACATGATATCGGACGATGTGTCAGCTTGATGCATATGGCGCTAATGAATTTTAAATAGAGTGTAGGGACAAATTAGTCTAATATGTTTTCGGGGTCCCTGATTGCGAATACGATATCACACCATGTGTCAGCGTGACAAAATACGGCGCTTAATTATTTCAAATAGAGCGCTGAGAGAAATTTGTGAAAAACACATTTTTACGAGGCCTCTGATGTTTCGTACGCGTGATAAATATTACACTGATGGATTTTAAATAGCGAGGTAAGACGAATGTGCCCTGTCGCATGTTTTCAAGTTCCTGATTTTAAATTTGATTTCACAAGATGTGTATGCGTTGAAATAATTCGCTAAAACAAATTTATCATTTACCAGCAATATCAGTTAATTCTAACCGACAAATTTTAACTATTTTTAAAAAATAACTTGACACATCGTACGAGTCGTCTCGATGAGATACCGGAAGATGCATAAATACTTTTTTAATTTCACCCTCTAAATAATCGGTTAATAGATTCCCCCACTGAAGGGGAAGGTCTGAGGGGTCATAATTTAATGACGTCATGTCGAAGCGGGGTAGGGGGTCTCGAGTTCAAGTGACGGTCCTATCCTGTAATGCCTATCCTTTAATGTATAAGGAAGTGACGTGGGGGGGGTCCCAAAAAAGTGGATTTTGAAGTGACGTCATTAAATTATAGCCCCTGAAATCGTGAATTCATGTACAACACATAACTTTTGACCGGGAAGGAATTTTGAAATTTCGATTGTGGGTTGAAGTCATTCAGAACTCTTTGTGATAGTAATATTAACTTAATTGTCTTATAGTGACCTTTGTCGAGCCATATGACAGTTCAAAATTCCAAATCAACATATCAAAATTAGTTAATGTAACGTCTTTAGAAGCTATCAAGCTATGTTATTCTTTTAAACTCTTTAAAATCCCGGAACGCTTGCGTTCCGGGTCCAATTGTCCCTAGTCTTTTATAATTTTGTTATTCCTTTTAGCACAGTTCGTTCAGCTCATGTTTGACGATACCTGAGAATAAAATTTACTTACGTGAATCCTGTTTGTCATAGTTGCTACCTGAGAAAACTATTTTAATTTGGTAATGTGTCATAACCCTTTTTGTGTTCTTAGTTTCAACTCATATTCAACTAGATCTCTTCAAAGGAATCATTTCTGGTTAGGTATCCGGCGAACGGAATAATCGTCAATATAAACCTGAGTAGAATAAAAATTGAGATAAACTTTGAAGGTTTGAAATCATGTTGGTGGCAGTCAAGTAGAGAACGATGGATTCCATCGATTAGTATACATGCGTCAATTGGCAGTATTGATTTAATGATTAGCCATATTCCGTATTCTGTATTAACCTCATTCATGTTCAGTTAAATATGTTCAATAATCTTCAAAATTTATCGTGATGATTGACAGGATGAACAAATCAAATCATGGCCAGGCCATTTCCATTCAAATGTAACAGAGTCAACATCAACGAGATTTTTTCATAGCAACAGAGCTTTATAAACTTCCAAGCATTTCTCCTGTGTGCTCTTTCTGACTCTGTTGGCATACATTAAGTTAAAAAACCTACAAAATGGCATATTTTCAGAAAGTAGCTTTCTTTGCTTTAGTTCTAATTGGCAGCCAACTCAATATTGCATTTGGCCAAGGAAATGCTCCCGGACAGCCCTGCTCCAGTAATTCTGAATGTAAGGGTTTTCCAGAGGCAGCTCACTGTGAAGCAGGTGGAATATGTTGGTGCAACGACAACCATACTCCAGTTGTACTGCCAGGCGGAGAATTGGAATGTGTGCTACTTGTGGATGAAATTGGAGCTGCTTGTACTTATTCAGCGCAGTGCCAGCTGGGTCGCCCAGGAATGCATAGTGACTGCATTAATTCAATTTGCCAGTGCAAGAGTGAAGCAATCGTAGATCCAGGACAACATCAATGTTTTTTAAAAGCTACACATGTCGGGGATCCCTGTGAGATCAGTGCCCAGTGCGCAGCAAATCTTGGTCAAAGCTTTTGCATGCAAATCAAGTGTGTTTGTGTTGAAGGGTATATTTCAAATCCAGAAGGCACAAGATGCATCGTTTACTCGGAATCGGGAATCGAAATTGGACAACCTTGTTCCTCTCCAGTGGAATGTGTCGGTGTGCCTGGAACTTCTTCAAGTTGCAGTCAAGCTGGGATTTGCACTTGTCTCGAAGGTTATATTTACAACGGGAACTTGACGGATTGTCTCAAAATTGTGAACTGGATTGGGGAAGCATGTGAGGAGCCGCAGCAATGTCAGCATGGATTAGGGCGACTCAGTACATGCTCCGAGGAAAGGAATGTTTGCGAATGTCTCTGGGAGGAAGCTGTCGATAAGCCAACGCAAGACAAATGTCTTCAGAAGGCTGCGCATGTTGGGGATGTATGCGAGGATAATATTCAGTGTTTGGCTAGTTTGGAATATGGATTTTGTTTAGACGGAGAATGCCGTTGTCTTCATACAGCGATTCCGTCAATTGATAATTCAAAGTGTATTCTTAAATAAATTCTTTTCTGTTAAACCTTAAGTATAAATTCCAAAATTGGCCATGATGTATTTACGTCATTGTAAGTTGCCCAAAGTTAAAAAGATTATAAGATACATGTAACATTCAATCTCCAACCAAAAATTATAAATAATAATCTCTTTGCAAAAATTGTTTTGTTCGCTTGTAATCATTTTTTATCTGAATTTGGAATTTGGACACATTCATTGTCCCATGTCCATATCATATTTCGTCCAATAAACATCATTAATAATAAATAGTTTTGGAATTCCGCTGCAGAAACATATGACAATTTTTATCAAAATATTCAATGTTAAATATCCGTGAAGCGCATTTATTATTCAAATGCATTAATGTGAATGAAACGGCATCATATTAAATTGATTACTTGATGATTGAAGTTTAATTGAATGACGACCAGGCCACCGATTTAATGCTGATTAGTTTGAAGTTTTCATGATTTTTTTATAATTGAGCAATCAGTACTTATTGGTGAAATGCATTCTCTTTACGTGATAATATCCAAATTGTAAATAATGGATGAACGTTTATCATCACAAGTCCACCTTGTTGAGAATCGATAATTTGGAATGTATTTTATGGACGTCTCTTGTCTCGTCACTGAACAACTCGAAATGTCCGTATTAAATATTTCGATAAGGCGATGAGAGATGGATCCCGGAACTTTTTCATGAATCTGAATCGTTATGTTTTAACCTTTAATTATTTATTTAGCCACAAAACTACGAACAAATCAGATACAAGAACATTCAGCTTTCGAAGATTAATATAAACTGGAAATTGATTTTTTACATAAACATTCTTACGATTAGTATCATGGGTTGTGTAATCGAGGCCGGGATAATTATTAAATGGATTGGCAATAAATGCCAAGTTCAGCTTGTACACACCTTCCGCCACATCTTTCGCGGTGACAACTGAGCGACATCCTATTTTATCCGTATGTTGCAGCATTTCCTCAGCCAAATGAGGTAATTCTTAGTCCAATGACAATGCCTCCTTCGTTACACCAGCTTCCTTCGGAGAAATTTGGTAGAGCAAATGTGTGTACACTTGCGAGTCTTTAATGTCCGAGTGGAAATTGGCGCAGACTCGATCCGAACCTGCATGTTGCAGATGATAGTTCACCCAGTGCAGAAGAATTTTTTCAGGGGCGAGAAAATCTAATTCTTCCATTTTCTCTCCAAACCTTGAAACCTTTCTTGAAACCGTCATCGTGGAGGTGATGACGGTTTCCTCCTTCTTCCTTTGGCGGTAACGAGTAGCAGCTTTGCGATTCGCTTCTTTTCTCCTAAATCAAAAAAATACAACAAAAGTTATATTGCTTTTCAATATAATGCTAACATTTGTTGTTACCTTTGGATTAGCTTTTCTTGGCGACGGTGGTGCTGGAGGCTCCAGTGGCAAACCTGAAGCCAGAGAAGTGAACCAGATGCTACTTGATGTTCCATCGAAGGTGGTGCTGGTGTCTCGGAAACGAAACACGTTTCCGGAATCTAGCACGCTATCCTTATCGCTGCCTTCTTCTCTTCTTTCTCTTCAAACAATTTTTCTAAAATATTCAAAAGAAACACCGATTATGCGTAATCTTGTTCACTCCACACGAGGTGGAAAACTCCAAACTTTACTGTACTTATGTGCCTTTCAAAACATTTCTTATAACCTTTCTCGACTCATCATTCTCCTTCACTTCCTCATCCTCCTCCTCTTTACCGCACTCCCTCTCCAAACTCTCCTTCATGTTCGCCTCCAATTGTTACCTCACCTCCTTCATCTCCGTCTCCAGCCTCAGCGCCGTCTGTACAAAGTCATTACACCCATCGTCAACCAAACCCCAATCATCAGGCCCCTTTTCGGGAAGTTTTCTCAACAATTTCTCCTGTACTTCCTTGTGCAACCCCAAAACACTTCCTGGGGACGAATATCGACAAGAGGTGACTAGTAAATCAATATTCGCCTCAAATAAAACCTCCAATCAAAAGGTATCAAATGAAGCCAGCCGCCAGGCGTGTTCAGATTTTCTCAACAACTACTCTCATGATGCAGAGAATCGATTATAAGATTGCCTAAGCTGCTGTACACAATCTGAAGTAACCTTTTCAACATCTCGATTTTGAGAAATTATTTTGTATTTATTGTGTCTTTTGGGTTTGGTAAACAATGTACTTGCGAGGTTATTTTAAAATCATTGATTTTGGGCTATACATACGTCTTGAACCTTTTGAGAGGCTTGGGCCACTTTAAAATACTATAAAGACTAATAATAATACAGGGTGTAATGATTACTTTTTAATTGTTAAATTGTACTTAATATTTCAATATATTTGTGTTTTATATAATCAGGTAAAGTTATTTGGACATTTGATGTGCATGTCAGGCTTGAATCTGAATTGATGTGCTACCTGAGATTGAGACGTAATTTTATTCCAAACGAGTCTAATCGCTGTCTAAATTATTATTCCAAATTTTAATTCTAACATTTCGTATTTTGTGGTAATTAATACATTATATCACATAATAATGTTCATATAAGACTTTGTCTCGTTCGTTATAAGAACTCTGCTGTAGCCATAGATCTGATATCAGGTGGCGTGTTGAAAACTGAAGTTGAGTCCAGTCGAAGGTCACTTATGCATAAATGAATCACATGATAATGGTGATTGATAAGAACCGCGTTTCTCCTGACAAATGTAACACATCAATGTAGTTTCTGATTATACAGGTTATACTCTCGCAATTGTTGGTTTTTCCTCAAATGCTTTGGCCAGAATTGTGACTGCTTTATGCTGCTTCAAGTTTAGGAGCTGCTCGATCAACTGACGGCATTTTTCCCAGGTTGCGTCTGTCTTGACGATATGATCATATAATCGGACACCCTTGATATGTTCAAATTCCGTACTTTTCTGCAATCGAATGAAAAGACAAATAAACGTTGATGATATGAATGTTCACCTCTTTCGACATGGAGATCGAGAACAGAGACTTACCAGGTCTTGATAAGCTTCGTCGGAAATAACATTATTTTCCCATAATGTGAATTCCAGGTCTTTATTAAGGGTTGTCAACTCAATAATCCGCATCATATGTTGACGAATGTAGCTCCGGATGAGTTTATTTCTCTCAGCAGGTTCCGATGTTCTCTCATATTCCTCTATTTTCTGATGTATGTCTTCCATTGGGAGGTTAAATGCTTCATGGATTGTTTCTATGTAACAAAAAGAATAAAATTAAAGTAACATTATAATATTACAGAAATCAATTCACAAAAAGTAAGAAATGTTTATGGTCTTAATACCGACAGCCAGTCCATAATCACATTTCTTTAATGACGATAGTAGTGTAGTGAGCGTTGCTTCGTCGCCTTGCAGATCTCTCCATTTTCTTAGGACGCGCCCGTATGCCTGCAAATATGTTATACTTCCACATATCATACAGTCCTGAATTTCCTGAATATCTTCCTCCGGGATTTTCAAATCCTTGGCCAGCTCTATAAACGTACAGTAGTCAACTTCATGCACCAACGAATCCTCAAAGCAGTCCATGATTATGTCGAATGTGTACCCTAGGAAAATACATCAGAAATGATTATTTTGACTGAGCTTATTCATGTACACTAATATAAAGAAATGAAATATGATAAATATTATTCTCTGACCTCCATTCACAACAATCATTTTCTCCATTTTGAAACTTAATCTAAATCGTAGCCCTTTTAGATTATTTAAATTATAAGATTTAGATTTATATTATAAGTTTCAAAATAAAGAAAAAAATTGGGAGAGTAATAATTGCTGGAAAAAATGAATGCGTTAATGTGCAGAGGCACTACGCAACTGAACTGCGATGGAACGTTATTTTGACTATTTCATGACTTGAAATAGATATGTACCACTCTCAGTCAATTATCACACACTCCATCTCATTTAATGGTATTGCTCAAAAGGATTCATGTGACGGTTGTTTCATCGTAAAACCATTTGCGCACTTATTTGTCAGTTCAACTTTTCGTTCGTGTGGATTTACTTGGTCAAACAGATGCGTATATTCGCACCATATTTGCCCAAATAAAACATTCAACTGCTCGCATGGAAATAAACTGCGAAAAATGACATGATACTGGTCGAATTCACAGTGTACAAGTGGGAGAAATTTTGATACCATTTACTGAAAATGCAATTTCTTTAAATGCATCGTTCCTTTCCACGTAGGAACTGGAAAAATGAGCAAAAAATATTTGGTTTCATGTGTAGATTTTCATTTCCTATCCTAGAATGAATAATGATGCATGGACAAAAATGTCCGCTTTTTGACAAAACGATGCTCATAATTGAACAAAATTTTTATGTATTACATGTGAATAGTGTATATTTTACAGAACATAATTTTAAGTATTTTCTGCACTTTTTAAGCATTGGACCAGTTTTGGTCAAACCAACGCAAATATTGACTTTCCATTCCATCAATGTCGTAAAACTCCTTTATCATGTTGAAGTGGAACAGTTCAGCCGTGTACATTCAAATCCAAAGAGTTAACTTGCTTTTTTGTTCATTTTGCGATAGTCGATTTGAGTTTGGTGAACATTTAGTCAATAGGTACCATATATGGAATATTTACATGAATCATATACTTACACAATCATGTTTGTGAGGTGAATATTTATGAGGACTAAATTCGTTGAATTAGTTATGGGCGCATTTATGTTATTACTTAAATAAGTTGGCTCCGTGGGTCCGTAGGCCCCTAAAGAGTCTGAAATAAAAACTACATACATACATATGTTATTACTTTTGCAAAATACTGATAAAAATTCACTTTATTTTCTCTAATTCCGGGATGCATGTATAACTCTTTAACGCAAACCAGAGAATTGCATATATCCACCTTTGGCTTGGGAAGCCAATGGTTTGTCCAAACAACAAGCCACGGTGTGGCGGTTATGAGATCCAAAAGATTATCTTGGTTGTCAAATGAATACATTCAGAGACATATACATTTTAAACAAAAACCAACAAAAAATGACGCTTAAATCAACACGAAAATCGCATATATTATCAACACGGAATGCCAATCGAGTCATCGTGAATCACAAAGTGGTTGAAAGTAGAGATATTTTATTTTTGTAAAGCTTATTTCTTATATTAGTGTTTGATGTTGTCGAGTAATATAATCACTCCGAATTGATATCCTTCACATATACTCTCAGTGTTCGCAGTTTCAAATGAAGATTAATAACAAAGGACACTAATATTGAAAAGATTCATGTGCTTCATAATTGTATCAATTGAGTGAGCGCTTTTTACGGGGAGCACTTCAAAATTTATGAAAGCTCATTTTAACACTTATTAGAACAAATGGTAAGTCATGATTTATTTTATTCCTCATTATTTGGATCAAACTGATAACTGATCAATCCACAGAAGAACCTGTGAGAAGAAAAATTAGTATAAGAAGTTTATCATATGACTTGAAATCTACTGTAACTTTATTCAGGTTACCTTGTGAATCCACGATAGATTTTGCTATTTGCTTCATTTCGGTTATCCAATACTCTACGGCAATCCTTCTATTCGGTTCAGCTTTCAGCTTCTCAGCATAATCTAATGGCGTCAGGTTTAAACGGTTTACTTTCGAAACATCGAAATTATTTTTTAACAAGTATTTTACGATGACTTCGCATTTATTTATGTCAGCTATTCGAACGGCTTTGTGCATCGGTGTATCTTCGACCCCCTTTTCAACTTTATTTTTATCCACGAGAGAAAATTCAACAAAATATTTAACTACTGACACGTGTCCCTCGTCAATGCTTGGAAGAAACCAATTTTGGCAAATATCCTTCGTAATTTTATTCTTTACAAGAGACTTTTGATTGTCATTTTGGTCAAGAATGTTCTGCAATTTACCAGCTTCATCTACTGCATTCAGAAAGGAAGTAAGCAGGTCTATTAGACCGCCGTTGATAGTATTTACGATAAATGATTGGACATAAAGAATGTCCTCCTCTAGAAAATTTGACACAAAGTCTATTGAAATAGATTTGAGCATCTCATTAAGAAATTTCATTGTTTCTATTCTTTGAAAATCTAATTCGTCTTCGGTGGAGATAAATATTTTCCTCAAGATGTTTAAATGAACTCGATTAAAGTCGCTACTGGACATGCATTCGTGAGCAAACCTGGCCTGATAGAACTCGCCTATGGTTGCGTGAATAAAACGGCCGTCTTTTTCTACAAGTCCAAACTTATAAATTTGATCAATTTCAAGGGAAGATTTTGGGAAAATGTTTTCAAGTGAGGACGCTGCCATTACTTCTCGAAGCGCGTGATGTTGATGAGTCGAATCCATCATTTGCTTCAGATGTACGAATAGAAACGATTTCGAATTAATCTTGTATGCTTGTGTTTTTTCTGGTTGTTCATTACAACTCAGCATGTTACTTGCGATGCATTTCTTGAGTGAATTTTGGACCAGCATTTCGTAAAATTCAACAATTGAGTATTGAACAAAATCAGCCCCAGTTTTAACATAATCAACATACATTGCTGCAATCAATGCGCAAAACATCGGCCATTCAACATTATATCTTTGGTACTTCCTCACGCACTGCTTTGCAATTTTCTCAAATTCTTGCCCATCGACCTCCAAGTTCGCCTCAAATCTCCAGTATCGTTTTATAAGTCGTGTCTGACTTGGCTTGATCAATTTAACTAAGGAAAAATGGCTTCCATCAATATCAATTTCATTTGATGGTCTCTTGCAGACGACGACAAGGATGTTTTTCAATGTCTCCAACATTTCCTTCAGTATATTGGCCGCGTTTCTGTACTTTTGGATGGAAATTTCGTCAACACCATCCAGTAACACAGCAATCTTCATAGTTTTTGACCTTGCCATTTTGTTCGCAAGGTCTGCATGAAACTCGGACTCGGACCAAATGGTACGAAAAATATCTTCTCTTGCTAAGTCTTTTTGTTGCATTAGCTCGTCGAACATTCGATGAAACGCGACATATCGAACTAAATAGTTTTTACCTATTAACTTTCTACCAATGCTGGCAAGAAAAGATGACTTTCCACTACCTGCAACACCTGAAATGACGTATCGACCTGGGTTTACATCTTTTATAATCGTAGTCAACCATTTATCTTCGTCGGCATCACTTGGGTTTAAAATGTGTGGCACATAGTAGGAGGGTAACTGTGGCAGGGAATCTTCAAATATGTTGGTTCTTTCACGATTGAATAATGATGTTAGCAAGGCCTCGCTCATATTTGTACAAATATCCTTACGGGTGGAAATTTCTCGTAATGTAACAAGACTGGGTGAACGTTCATGGAGTTTCAGCTCCAACTTCCCGAACTGGATTTTCGCTTTCTCAGTAAAACGTGTCCATTCTATTCTCGCCTTTTTTATTTCGTTTTCATATTTACTTTCGTTTTTGTATCGCATGAAGAATTTGTCGATTTCGGAATGTGTATTGTTTCCAGTAACAAATATTGTGCATGGTTCGTCCTTCAGTAACAGTAACTCTTGAAATGCGAAGTTGATATCAGGTTTCAGTAGGATGACTACTTGTTTGACTTGGTTATTTTTTGTTGGGATTTGTGTTTCCAGTATCTTCTCTTCTGGACTTTGAGTATGCACACGGTATACAGAAACGGCAAGAGTGCAATTTCCTTGAACCTCAGCAATCAACCGAACAAATAAGTCTTTCTCCAGGAAGAATTTACCATCTTTTGGGAATTTGAGGAAGGTAATAGTACGATTTCGGTATTTGTACGATGTAATGTATATCTCTAGAATTTGGAGCATGGAAAATACAACATGAAACAATTTATTTATTTCGAAACTTTGTTTATTTTCTTTATCACAATTAGCCTACCTGTTATCCAATCTAGCTCGGATCGTAGAGCTCCAAATATCCTAATAAAGTAATCATCGAAATTCGTAGGAATTGATGGAAGAATATTACCATTTGGCAAATATTTTGCAAAAAACTCTAGCTGATCCGTTGTATAATGTTTTCCCATACCACGATATCTCAAATCATTTGCGATGCTGTATGTGAATGGCAAAAACTGTGGAAATTCTTTTATCCAAAAAGAGACTCCACGGTTACTCAAAACATCACTCACATAATCACTATGATTATTCAAGTTATCTCGCTCAACCTCATCCAATTGATCCAGCATCTTGTGATTGTTTATACGAATATGGGACTTGACGTTTCTTGCTGCCCTCAGTAAGCCCAAAAGACTTCCGTCTAGACTTGAACTATCCCGAGCTTCCTCAATACTTTTTCCTTCTTTTAAAAAATGAAGTAATTTGACCGCTTCCAAATATTCCCTAATCCGGAAGTCAATTTGTTTTCTCCAATCATGTTCATTTTGTGGAATGACAAATTCCTGGTGTTTTATGTCATTGAATTTGTTGCTAATAAAACGCCATACGCTGGTCTCCAAACACTTGGAGAACACTATTTCGCCCAAATATTGCCAAAATTCTCCAATGGCGTCTATCGACCAGAACATGGGGTAGGAGAGACAGAGATCCATGTTTATCAAAGGCTTGCACTTATTTCACATATATTTAAATGCGCAATCCAACACGATTGTGAACACTGATAGAATACACAAATTATTATATGCTTTTACCAGAATATATTACCCTGATGGTTTACCACGTCGAGCCATTAAATTGTTATCAGCAGCTTTGATAAGCAAGAGATCCATTGATGCATACAGATTCCATCAGTCATTGTGAAAACGGATATGTACAATTAATCATCACCTGTCCACATTAAAGTCAAACTTCCGGAGACGACACTGACACTTTTTATTTTTAGGGTTGACTAACTGTGCATATAAAAAACCAGAGCCGAACCGAGGTTTTGTACGGCCTGGATCAAAAGGTTTCGTACGACCCTCCGGGAGTCTTACATTATGCTCATGCGCATGAGCGAAAATTTTTGGATTCAAAATCGGTCATTTTAAAACCATTTTCAAGCACATTTCAGTGTTCCTCGATTTTGCGAGCATTTTCAGTAATTTTCGGACTCAAATCAGTGATTTTGCGTAATTTCACACCCGGCGCCCACTGTTCATATGTAATGACCAGGGCCGCAGCTAAGTTTTTTGGCAATGCTGGCAGAGCTTCGCTTATCCAGTGGGTTACCGGGGGAACATATATAACTAACTGTTTTTGAAAAATTAGAACAGAATGTTTTATCAACAGCACCCATGTGGCAAATGATATAATAAAACATTATGTAACTTCTTCCATAATGATTATTGATACACATCTTCAGCAATATACGTCCAAAATTTTGCTGCAAATCAAAAATAATGTCTAAACGTTGAAACAAAAATGGACTCTGAACTATTTTGAAACTTTCGAACATGTTGAAAATTTTGCTAACATTTTCCAAATGCTTCGACACTTTTCAGTGATTCTTTTGAAAAATTTCCAAACCTTCGAAAATTTGCAGAAATTTTTCGAAGAATTTTGATTTTTAAAAAATTAAGTGCTTTTTCGAAGTTTTCAAATGTATCAACACTTTTCAGTAATTTAAAAGAAATCAAAAGCTTTGAAAATTTTCCGTGATTTTTCGAAACTTTTCGAAAGTTTTAGTGGTTTTTTGAAACCTTACAATAATTTTTAGATTTTCGAAATTTTTGAACATCTAACTGGTCTTCGGTGAAAATTATTTATTCACAGGAGAACGAAATTTTCATTAAAATGCTTTCAGGATAGTTTAAAAATTCAAAATATTTAAAGTAAATGCATACGATTTGCGGCTGTTTGATTTGAAAAATTTCAAATCTGAAAAGATACAGCAAAATCACAACCGATACTGATTCTGTGTTACAAGCAGAACTCCCGTCCCGGTTTAATTTAGTCCCGATGTTTCTGAGGGAATGACGATTTAAAAAGCTACTTAAAAATTTAAAAAGATACATACCCCAACCCAGTTAACATCTAACCGTGTTTATGTTGGGTTTACTTTACTTTTGGTCGCTTCAAATAAGGGAATCTTTTATAGTGGTTAAACCTTGCCGGTACGGCCCTTCGGGTCGTACGGCCTGGTTTCGGGGAACCACTTTAATCCACCTTGATGAGCAAGCGCATATGTGTATATGCCATTAATTCCATACAAGGATTGATATGTTCATATGTGATAACATTGCCATTTGTAAGAGAATATTACCCTTATGAGTGAAATGCATATACTTTTTACTGGACATGTGAATGTCCAAACTTAAGCTGATCGATGAACGGTGTTCCTTACGACTACGACAGGTCCACCTATGGAGAGAATCATTAATGTGGAAATGGATTTATAGATACGTCGTCCCTCTGAACAAGGTGTTATCTGATGATGAGTACAATTTACATAAGGCGATGGCAGATGGATCCCCTGAAGCTTTCTGATATATCTGAAACATATTGATTGCATATAAATATTGACCAAATCGTCATATTTACTTCGGAGGACCCCTTAAAAGATATGCATTTATTGATGTGGCCCTTTGATCCAGTTGGGTCATCCTCTGGCTTGAGAAAAATATGTCTGAGACGAAATCCGCTGCTAACATAAGAATTTTTCACTCGGAGAACTTTAAGAAATTCAGAAGGCTAGAACATTTTTCGTCCCTTGAGTGCACAACACTTCAATTTATTCCAGTTATCTCAATACAAAGCATAATGCGGAGAAAGCATGAAATTTTTCAATTTTATATTATTCGGTCAACTTAGAAAACAGGGTTCGGAAGTAATCGTGATTACTGTAATCGGTTACATGATTACAGATTACAGATTATAATCTGTAATTTGTAATTTAATCTGAACCGCTGTTCATGATGTAATCTGTAATCTGTAATCTTCGACATGGCATATAATGGGTGTAATCTGTAATCTTGTAATCATGCAGAAGCATGTTCCTTTTGTAATCAAGTATTCGATTACCGAGTGTAACGTGTAGCATTCATGACAGACTCTCACGTCGACATTTACCGCCACAGAAAGATTTTGCTTTTGCATGAATCATTGCACACTGCTTTTATATGTATACCTGACAAGGCATCACTAGTTCTCTAATTCAGTACTTGGAATATTGGAAAGAAAACGTGATCAGCATCTGCATACACTTGTAGCTAATCTTCTCTCAGTTTTACAATTGAGTTTCTTTTAGTTTTTCCACTTATTTTAAATTATTGCTATTAAATTGGAGGACGAGACAAGACTTTAAAATGCTAATATTGAAGTCACTGCTGAATTGATTGCTAAGTGTGTTCTTTAAAAACCAACAATTTTAGCTGGTAAATATTTTGAAGTGATATCCGCCTCAGAAAATCGTACTATTAAAGCTAAATATCAACCTTGTGCTAAAAGTGTTTGAAATGCTATTGCTGATTAAGTTAAACATTACAGATTAAATTAGTTCAGTTTGGCGAGTAATTTGTAATCTAGCTCTGTAATCGATTAGATTAATCTGTAATCAGTAATCTTGACATCTTTATATCCAGCTTGTAACCATTAATCTGTAATCTCAAGTACGATTTAAAGAAGCAAGTAATCTGTAATCTGTAATCAGACGGTTAAAAATAAAATGGTGTAATCTGCAATCTGTAATCTTGACATTTTTTAAAGTAATCTTCCAATCCCTGTTAGAAAATGTATTTCCTATTTCAACACATTAGATTTCTGAGACATTCCAACACAAATATATGTAATCCCCATTCCTTCCCATGTTAATATCCTGACTCATATGTGCATAACCTGGAACGGATAATTGTTGCCGACCCGACCTGAACAATGCAATCTCTGTAATTTTTTTCGCCAACAGCTTATTCCTCACAATTTTGATGTATCTGTAGTCTTCACATCTCTCTTCAGTCAGCTTGGCATATTTGTCAGATTTTCGTGTCTTAATTTTAATTTTAATCTCTGTCGCACCTTTATCAATTTCCGTTGTCCAACAAGGTCTTAGCCAGATGTGGCAGTTCCTGTCGCCGAATCCACAAATTAACATCCGGACTCCTCTGGCGGACATCTCCAATATACTCCTCAGGTCTGTCATTTAACTTCATGCCGAAAACAACTTGAACATCTTGGAGGACACATGGTTGCTCGATTTGAATCGTAATTGGAACTGAAGGTCTGCTCACAAGCTCCGAAGATAAAATGTCAGTTAAATAATTGAGTCCAGGACCTTTGAAGCAAAGTCTGTAGAAATCGAGTTTGGAATTTGGCCCAACATCCAAAACAATTGTTTTGGTTGCCACTTTTCGAAAGTCCTTACGGATCGTTGTAAATATATTTTCGTATTCAGACTTGACTTCGTCATTATAGTCCCCTTCCACTCGGATCCCGACCAGTTTGCATTTCGTTTTAGGACCAAAGGCTCGCTCACCTTTTAATGAAATCAGAAAATATTTTATCCAGATTATTTTAAATCGAATGGAATTTATTATTTCAAAAAATGAACAGAAACTTACCAGCTTGTGTGGATAGGATAGATTTCACCAAACCATCATTGCTGAAGGATATATCGGTGACCACATCCACTTCTCGCTTGATTCTTGCCGGATTAAATGTGTTGTCAATTTTACAAATCAGCTCCCAATAGTACTCCCCGTGTAGTAACACATCCTGAATTTTCGAGTTGTGATGAGACATTCTTATCACTCGGAAATAAACGAAAAATATTTACGAATAAAAGTTTTATCTGAACTCTGATCTCGCTCTTACTCATTTTGTAAATGCGAGAGATATTTGGTGCTGGAAAATGTATTTCAGCATGAGTCGGACATATTCATCACGACATTAGATAACAAGTTATAAAGAATACGACCTGGCTCGATTTAGCTGATGTTTTTATTATGCGCAAATTTCGGATGCATTTTCATAATCTCTGCCTTCAGGATTTTATATTATCTTTGTACTCATGTAATCTGCCGGCTTATGTTAAATCAACAGGCTTAATTCGTAAAAGTAAGTTTAAAAAATAATCAGCTCCAAAAGTTGGTTTGGTGGAAATACGGCTGACACCTGCTTACCACCGCTGGGCGTTCACCCAGCGGTGAAGAATTGTGTCCGAAGGTAGGCCGATGAGGTCTCTGATGCTCTCCCCATTTACCAATAAAATAGCCAAGTCTGGACAACGGTTTGAAGAAGAGTGGACTTGGTAGAACAACCCAGTTCTAATGATTTGCCAGAGAAGGCCCAGGACCATGTCAGGCTTTCCCAGCAACAAACCATTTTCATCGATATCATTAATGTTGCAACCAATGGCTTGGGCAGAGTAGAGAGCAAGTGTTAGATTTTCTAGTTTTCTCTCTTTTGTCAAGTTTTCAAAGTTGATGGCACGCTTGTCAATTGTGGTCGGACAAGAGTGATTTATAATCTTGCAGAGGAGAATTCCATCCTTGACTGCGTCGTACAGAGCCTTCCCTTCTGCGTCTGGGAGGAGGTGCTTCAGATCCGGATCATGGCGTAGATTCTTGTTCAGCCAATGCGAGAAGGCTAATTCTTGCTCTGTTCTGAATGTTTTAACGTTTCCTTTAGACGATGCGGCTGTCTTGAAGTTTTTGTCCATATTTTTGTGAGCACTACTTTGTTTATTCGACACATTTGAGACTTTGTCCAATGCTTGCACATTTCCATTTGTATCAACGCATTTAGGTTGTTTCATAGTCTTTGCACTTTGCCTTTTGAAGTTTGCGCAAAGCCGCTCAAATTCGTCAATCGAAAGCTGGTTGAGGTGAGCTAACTCCCTCACAATGAATTCTTGAACGATTTGACCAAGTTGCCATTCTGGAAATCGTTGGACAACTCGATGTAGCCCATCCTTTAATTCGTTTCGGCCAAGATTTCCGCGCCCGCCTGAGTCTAACTCTTTGAAAACGGTGTGAATGACTCGAATTTCCTCTTCTGTAATCCTTGGTGCGATTGGAGAATTTCCATTACTTCGAGACATTTTAGTCCGTGCTTGTTTTATGATTGAACTTTTATATAAAATAAAGTAAATTTTGTGCAATTTAATTACTCTTTATTTATTATGTAACTTGTATGCCGAAAACAACACTTGAGCATTTCATCTGCTATCTCTCCGTTCGAGTAGTGTTTCGTTGCATCAGAAAAGGAGACGGATTTTGAGTGTATGAGATATGTAGCTTTCGGAATGGAGAAGTCACCATCGTTTGCAATCACGTATTTATCGCGTTTGACAGTGATTCATAAGAGGTTATAAACATATTGTCCAATATTCAAATATTTTGCTAATAAAAAATGTGTAGCTGTCAGTCCCAATGTCGCTGTGCATTAAAATTATCTCGCCATGTACTTTTTCTCCAACTGGATTATTTTGACCAAGCGTGATATATGCTTGAGCTTGACAAAGGATTCACTCCGAGCCGAAACCTTCAATTGTTAAATTGAGACTGATGTGATGATGATAGCCCAGATTTTTCCGGGCACATATTTCGTAAATACATCCCTTTTTAGTGCTTGTGAATTTAATTAACAATACTTTATATTTTGTCGTCTCACTGGAGCAGGTGCTGAAACGAGTCAATCCAAATTGACATTGTTGTGGCTCCAAGCAGGGGTATCCCAGCTGGTTGACAATTGGCAGGCAGTTAGTCAGGTTCCCGTTGTAAACGTAGCCTGGCTGACAGATGCAGATTCCAGAGTCACTGCAAGTTGACGTTGATCCAGGGCTGCCAACACATTCCACCGAGAAGGAGCATGGCTGTCCAATATTTGCTCCGGAAGAAACGGCGATTAAAAAGAATAAGGCAAACGTTTGGAATAACATTTTGAAATGAATTTAATTTTAGTTTGGAAGATATTTTTAGGTGATTCTTCTTAACTCACGAGAATGGAAATAATATGACTCAAATGCGGTCATCGTGGCTTTATGTAGGTTCATCGTGAACGTTTTTAGCCTGAACCTCGTTAAGCCTGAAACCCTGTAACGTACATGGCGATTAAGGGATTAATTGATTTAAAAGTTTGACCAATTTTAGGACGTGGGTGGGTATTTTCGAACAGGTGTTCTTGGTGGGCTTGACGCTTTATTCAATATCAATATTCCTTGTGACGTAATACATATTTTATCTAAATCAGGATGTGGTCAAATTGATCTTCAGACCTTGCACAAATTTTTTTGGGTACATCAAGCTGATTTGGTTTGGGTTTCATGAAAATGAAAAGTTGCATTGTACCCGCATATGCAGAGGAGATCATTTCACAAGTCCATCACAGATCGGGATTATAATTTTCATCAGTGAAATGACATTAATCCCAAAATGTGGAAAGTATTAATTTACATAATTCATTTTATTTTTGGAATGGAACATTCTACTGCATGCTCACAATTCGAGTCAAATTGCATGACTTGATCAATGTTGTAAACTTAAACCAAACCATAATAACGAAAATCTCCAGTCGAGTTACATCAGCAATTTGAGGCTGCACAGTTTGACACGTTAATCGCGTCGACTCTTAACTTAACGTTTCGAACCAGGGCTGCGTCATTTAACGATCTGTATACGTATAGTCGGTGAAATTCAGAGTTACATTCTGCTAGTCTGCTTATCATGCTAACTGGACAAGTGAGATAATAACTTTGGCCAATTTTGGTAAGCATGTTCGTCTGCTGGTGGAGGATCTGTGTTATCTTTTGCAACTCGCAAAACTGAATCTCAGCCAAGTTAATAAAGAGAATGCACGATTCAGAAGCTATGAAAATTTTTCAGTCATGAATGTCTCCGGTTCAATTTGGTTTGGTGTGATGACAAAAGCATAACCCAATATTAATGATTTAAGAAACAAAAGTTCGGAGTTTTTTTTCTAAATTAATGTTTCATATTAAGCAGAATTTATTAATTAAGTAGTTAGTATCATCAAGAGTATTATCCTTTGTACAATATATATATGCCCCTTCAACAACAATTTGCAATTTTGCAGTAATGAAAGGGAATCCAATTTATGAAACAAATTGCACAGCGAACTTCCAATGAATGAGTCAGCCCAAAATTTGTATTTAGACAAATACTACAACACATAGAAGCCAGTATGCATAATTAAATCAAACAATGATAAATTGAGGTGTAACCAATTACCTTAAATGCCAACCGTGTCATTCATTCAGTAACTAGTCGTTTCTACATAATTAAATTAGTTGTACTCTGATCGTCTGATCTGACACTTTTTGGAATTTTGGTATGAATTAATAAATGCGCTGTCGGCTGCCACCGTTCATGTTGTACTCTTTTGAAAAATGGAAAACTCAGACATGTCTATTCGCAAATCACTCCGAAAAGTGCTCCACTTCCCCGTGAAAATATCTCGGCTCACAGGCATTGTCATGTTTTTCCTAAATTCAAACGGCGAAATGAAATTTTCGTGGAGCGACTTCCCAGTTTACATCTTCATCATCAGACTAATGTCAACGTGCACCGTTTTCCTCCTATTTTTTCAACACTTGCCCACATACCAATTAGCCTTCGGGGGCTGGGGTGAAATGTCAGTTCTCTCCAACTTGATAATAATCATGTCCTCCAACGGCGCAGATATTCTCACCGGGCTAATTTCCATTAAAGAGCGGCGCAATCTCCAAGATTTCCACGAGCGCCTCACCACATTCGTTTCGCGGATAATTCTCGACACTCTAAATGAGAACGCGCAACTTTCCATCGACTACGCAAAGATATTTGAAGAAACCCGAAAACATTTAGTTTGGATGTTATACGTCACCATTTTCCTCACTCTATTTTCCTTCGGATTGGGAACAGCGAGTAGCATCACGCTTGGAATTACTCTTTTCAAGTTTGATTTCTGGTTCTTGATAACCCTTCCATTTCTCTTATTCCATTTCGTTTTCCTGACAATGATTAGAACCACCCAATATTACATTGTCTGCGGGGTGATCTCCTCCCTCTGGTTTGGAATGCGAGCTGTGAACCACCAATTCCAAAGTGTCCTCAATGATGACAAGATGAACGAGTCGAAGATGGAAGCAGCTTTGAAAAATTTCAAACAAATTAACTCTTTGATAAACGAGCTCGGGACTAGATTGCAGTGGACACTTCTCAGCGGAATGACGACTCTCTTGCTTTCGCTACTTTGCTACCTCTTTCAGCTTGGGAGTTGGACATACATGGTCGGATTTGTGGCGGTGTTTGCTTGTGGCCCTGGGCTGATTACAAACTTGATGGCGATTTATAGCCTCCGCAGAGCTGGGTCAAATATAAACGAAGAAGTAAGTGACACTTGAAATCCGTCTTAAAGTTTCATAATTTTGCAATAATTATTATTTTAAAATAGGGACAGAGATGTGTTGCTGCCTTGCGTGACCTGGGATCTTGTTTTGTTGGAAGTCGAGATTTAACCCGAAGGGTATGACAACTTATTAAAAACTCAAAAGAAGGTTAAATAATTGGTATTATAATGAGCTCACGATTCAAAAATTAATTCTAGATAAAAATGTATCATATCGCTGCCGCAAATGATCCTCCCGCGATATCGCCAGGAAATTTCTTTAAATTTAATAGAACCGCATTTCCAGAGGTACATTTTAAGATTGTGAGATTATTGTGAGAATTGAAGCATGCACGAATTATATAATAATTTCAATGCTTTATTCAGATGATAGGGCTTATGATTACCTACCTACTTGTACTGGTCCAGTTTCAATTGAAAGACCAGACGAGAAACGAAATGGAAGCTATTTGGAAGACTTTAAATGAAAAATATAATTGAATTTTCTAGCTTTAATTTAAAAGATGAACATTAAATACGAATTGAATTTAAGAAGTATAATTAAAATGCGGATTGCTTGATGAAAACCGTGTCATCGATCCCAGACACTGTAATCCTCTTCTTTGCATAATATCCATAGCTTCGCAGCAGCTTTGTGATCTGAGCAGTGTTGTTGTTGGTCTCGACTCCGATAACCTTGTCACACATTAAGATAAAATTAGCAAATTATTATGAGAAATGTACAAAGTAAATTATTACAAAATGGGTATGCGTACTACCTTAATATCCACACGATCAAATGGAATTGTCTCCAGCACCTTTAGTTCAGCGCCTTCAATATCCAAGCTGAAGTAGTCGATTTCAGTTCTGTTCACAGCGAGCAGAAGGGAGTAAAGTGGGAAGCATTGGACTTGGAATGGATCTGTAAAATCTCCTTTCGTAATTTTCGCTCTGTACAAATTGGGAATGTTCGCCCATCCCGTTACTCTCTTGTGGCTTATCATCTCCACCTGAAAGCATTTACAAAAAAATATTCAACAAACAAATTCTGCAAGTCTTCTCAAGAATGAGTTTTAAATCGTACTTTTTTCGGATGAGCTTCCGGTGATAAGCAACAGCTTGCAACCCACGCGTTTCTATGTGTCCTTTTAAGCTTCTGCAAAGGAACTGGGTCTGCTTCTGCGAGGAGACCAGTCCAGCCATGGTTCACTTCCAATAATAAACTGTTTGACAACAATTCCCCATCGTTTGCACCCACTTCAACAAAGAATCCATTTTTCTATGAAATTAAACCAAATATTAAAGTCACTTGACTCACTCCCAAATATTATTTTTGTAAACTGGCACGAGTGTGGGTGTTAATTTCTTACTTTATATTTGAGTAATTTGTGAACATATTGCATGACTGCACTGTTGAATATTTTGGTAGTTAGATTTCGTTCCGAAGGAGGACTAGGTTCAGTAAGATAATGTTGCTTGATCAAATCGATCAGGTTCTCGTCATCCGCTTCCAGTTTAGAGAGGTCTGGAAGCTCAGTTTGGTTAGCAAACAGCGTACGAAGGATGATGTTATCTGTGAAATCCAGGGTTGGTCGATAAAAAACCAAAAGTGTTAAAATGGCCATAAGAAACGTGGACAAGCTAAATATTCTGACTTTGCACTTGCTCAGCCCGCGCAGCTGCCAAAGTGACGGGTTATACTTTACTGTCATTGCTTAAAGTGAAGGTGCTCTTTCGGATTTGGATTGGATTTAATGAATGACGAATTCATTTTCTCACGGGTGAAAAATGAATGTTGAAAATGAACAAATAATGGAATTAGTCAGTACAACATTTGACATACATTTGTGTATTATTGTATTATTGTTCATAATTTAAATTGTACACAAGACAATGCATTATTGTAAACCAGTGGAGAAAACTAACTAAAGAAGACGTACAAAATAGAACAATACATATTTGAACTTGTCAGGATGAGCAAAAGTTTTCTTAGCAAAAAACTTTTCTTCGCAATTCATTTCGATAACCGACAATGAAATTTGAAAATCTCATTGAGTTGGAAGTATAATGTAATCATCGTGCATAAACGAAAGATTTGGGCAGGCGTGTGGATGAAGACATGCATTTGCCAGAAAGCAGAGTATCTGGAGATGCATGACAAATTATCGTTCATGAAATCCATCATATTCCACATAAACTTGATAGCAGACGTGGACGTTTTGACACATTAATCGCTGCAAGTCGAATCAACTTGATTGCACTTGACATTTGCTTTCCAGATGCAACATTCATAATTTCCAGAATACAATTTCTCACCAGAATGCAATAATTAATGTAATTAATCTGCACAAAGTAATTTGTAGACGCCAGTAATGACTTACAAAAAAGAACAACAGTATAATTAGATTGGTTTTATATTGACTGTTTATGTATGCTTTTTATGAAGTATGAACATGTTTTGCACCAATGCCGCACCTCCTCTTTAGCCCTCCAATTACTCGACGGTTCTACCAAATTAAATTGTACGAGCACTTTCCCAATTGAAATTACAAAATCATTTAAGGAAACATATGTTATAGTCCCTTATTTGCAGTCGATTCGAGAGAAAATATATTTCCATATTTTCAAACAATCTAATTTTGCATCAAGAACATAACTCTGGAAATGGAAAAACAAGACGCTGTTGTTATCCGTGAATCATTGCGGAAAGTGCTCCATCTACCCGTTAAAATATCCCGGCTCTCTGGAATTCTCATATTCTCGTTGAATTCGGATGGGGAAGTTGAATTTTCTTGCAAGGACTTCCCACTATACATCTACCTCATCAGAGCTCTTTCAACTGGACTCGCCTTCCTCAAATTTTTCCGACAACTGACATTCTACAAATTAACATTCGGGGGCTGGGGCGAAATGAGCCTTTTTTCCAATTTGGTAGTAATTGTTTTCTCCAACGGGGCGGACATTCTTAGTGCACTAGTTTCCATTAAGGAGCGACACAAATTACAACTTTTTCACAAGAATCTACTTGAATTCGTCTGCAACATTATAAAAGACAACCTACGTCAGGACCACGACGAGCTACTCTCAATCGAATACGAAAAAATGTTTGATGACACCAGAAAACATCTTGTGAAGATGATCTACGTCACCATTTTCCTCGCTTTGTTTTCCTTCTTGATAATAACTGGAAGTAGCATTGTCATTGGGAAATTGATTTTCAACTTTGATTCTTGGTTTTTGATGACACTTCCTTACCTTCTTTTCCACTTCGTTTTCCTCACAATGATACGAACCTCCCAACATTACATTGTCTGTGGCGTGATCTCCTCCCTCTGGTTTGGAATGCGAGCTGTGAACCACCAATTCGAAAGCATTCTCAATGATAAGAAGAAGCCTGTTGACGAGTCAAAGATGGAAATTGCATTGAAAAATTTCAAACAAGTCAATTCTTTGATTAATGAACTTGGCATTAGGCTACAGTGGACACTTCTCAGCGGAATGATGACTGTCCTCCTTTCTGTGCTGTGCTACCTCTTTCAGCTTGGGAGCTGGGTGTACACTGTTGGATTCTTCGCAGTGTTAGCTTGCTCCCCTGGCCTGGCCATCAACTTGATGGCGATTTACAGCCTTCGAAGGGCTGCGTCAAATGTCAACGAAGAAGTAAGCAAGTATATGACAAATGAAGTCTGCTTTGTAGTTTGAAATCGTCACAAATCAATATTTGTTTTAATTTTTCTATTAAAAAGGGGCGAAGAAGTGTTGCTGCGTTACGAGATTTGGGATCGTATTTTGTTGGAAATCGAGATTTAACTCGACGAGTATTATAATATCTACTTTAAATAATTAATTCAAGTTCAACTAGCCGTAATGAGTACATTAGATGGAAGCAACAACAATGACAGAGAAAACGAGAAAATGAGTGAGAATATTTTGTGGACTGGAAATGAAATGGAAGAAAATA